>VDFB02321818.1:30041-56483 GCA_007258455.2 Sequoia sempervirens
TATATATGTGTGTGTATATATATATATATGTGTGTGTGTGTATATATATATGTGTGTGTATATATATATATATATATATATATATAAAGAGCCTATTTTACAATTAGCACCATAAAAATGAGGTTTCCACATCTTGACATTATCTTCTTTATTTTTATGATTTTTGGGATCAAAATAATCTCCTCATGAATTTGGTAAGTACTCAAACTATTTTATTCAAATAGTTGATGATAATTTTATCTTGTGCCATCAATAAATGACCATCATGCATCATGATCTTCATTACATCCTCATCATGATGTTCAAGACAATAAATCTCATTCTCAATTATAAATTATTGGACATGATAATTATGGATGATAGTATTTATCTTAATGTGATGCATACTAATAAATTTAGAGGGTATCCTCATTTTGGTGCCATATATTGTGGTTTATAATATAGGGTTTTATTTGAGGTAGAGATATCCATAAATTTAGTAGTCAAATATCTAGATACGTGATTTCTAAATGTGGCAATTTTAGGCCCCATGAGCATTACAGATCGTGGGTAGATTTTACCTTGTGGAATACAACAAATTCTGTTAGATTATATTTTAAATAAATGGTGGAAACTAAATATCATAGAGTCTACCCCTTAAACTTATTGATCATTTCCACCCTTGAGCCCCTACTTTTCCATAAGAATTATTTTTAAAAAATGGAAGGATTCACCAACATAATGTATTTTCCTATTGTTTTCCAAGATTTGCCAAGATTTTCTACAAAATTTTAGTGTCGTAAAAAAAATCAATAAAATTATTATTTTTTTAAAAAGGAAAGGTTTGCCAATAGAAATTAATATTTTTTCAAAAAAATTAAAGATTCTCAAGGATTTTATATCTTTTCTTGAGGGGGGGGGGTGGGTTTAAAGTTATCATTGGTGGTGGAAATTGCTTTTGTAAGTGGCACTCTTCATTTTCTTGATTGTTTTTTTCTCTTGAGGGCCTCTTCCAACATCTTCATTTGTTTAGGTCTAGAAAGAACCTTCTAGGATGACACACTAATAATAAATATTTTGAGATTGTCTATTATGTTGAATGAGCTCTCAATTTGTGCCATCTTGGTTAAATTGGATACCTAATGAGTATGTGTGTTTTCCATTGTATAGTAATCATTATTAATCATCATTGTTTGGGCCTTTTTCAATCTATCGGTTCCAAATTTCCTTAATTTGAAACTATCATCTACCATGGGCCTTGAAGTGGATGTCATTAGCACATCGACTATTGGTGTATTATCAATTATTTATCCCATAGATGGTATCCTGAATTATTATTTTCATTATACTACCTTCCTTCTTACTCTCATTTAATAGTTGAATTTAGGTTGTGGTTGTTTTGAAGTTTCAACATGTTCATTTTGAGTGTATGATTCATATTATTCTTAGGCCACCAATATTTTTCAAGTGGTTGCTTGTTTCCTTTGGGTAAGTCTCTATAAAAATTATGGATGACCTTAATTAGTGGTCTAGATTTCATAGCATCTAGGCTTATTTCAATGGATCTTGGTCTTGAGAATTAGTGAATATTTTTTGAGAGTATAAGACAAATAAATTATAGCACCTTGTGTTGCCCTTTTGAGTATAGTTGTTTTGGGTTACTACCAACTCCCTGTTGGGATTATTTGGGACCTTTTACAATGAATATTCTATTCGCAATAATTAATATAAATTTGGTTGTATATGAGGCTTGTTTAATTGATATAAGGGCCTTTTCTATTAGTGTTAGATATCTTGAAATGGATTGTAGCCTTGATTAGGTTATTGGTTATATTTCTAGTTTAGTGGGTATTGGTTATTTGAATATGGAGGTCTTTTCCCATCATGTTTATTTATTTTTAAAATAGTGACCTCATTAGACATGGTATGTAGTAAGTTTTTCATTTCATCAATATTGGTGGGGGATGATGGCTTGACTAAGTGATATTTTGGTTGATGCTTGATGGGAATGAGATTCATGAGCGGGAAAGTAGAAAGTTCCATAATATTTATAAATTGATATGGTGGCCAAATATTTGGATATAATGACATAGGTGTGAGGTGCAAACCTTTCAATTTATATACATCAATTTTCATAGCTATTACAACCTCAGATACATTTGGGAGAGTATTTCCTCCGCTATTCTTCATGACCATTTTTATTTTAGAATCAAAAGATTTTACATAATAAATATAGGTCATACCCAATTAATAATGACAATCTAAGGGGAAGGATTGTTGTGTCCTCTAGAATGTGGCATTAAAATAATCTATCATATCCATAACATCTTTCTTGATAATTGTTAGATACTATAATAATGATGAATCATCCCCCTTTTGTTTGAACTTATCAAGGAAACCATAGTATAATTTGTTCCAATAACTAATCAACATCCAAAACTAATCAACAACATTCCCCTTGGATGAATTTGTAAGGAGTAAGAAAATAATACTTTCTTCCTCTTGTGAAGAATAATATGATTCCTAATACCATGTCAGTGATTCATAGGAGAATTATGGTTTTATCTTGTAAAGTGGGGAAGATAACATAACAAAAAATTTAATATGGCAACCCATACTCCAAGTGGTAGTGACAGGATTAGTGAACCTCTAGTGTTCCATATAGGATGTGATCGAGGTTGCTACATAATCATAGTGGGAATTCCTTGATGGATTTGATCTTGTGGTTTTGGTATAGTGTGAGCTCTTCTTATAGGATGAACATAAGGGGATATACAAGGATGTGAGGATTAAATTTGATTTTATGTCTCTTGGTTATCCCAAGGGCCATAAGATTGTTTGGTTTGATCAATGCAAAATTTCCAAGTAAAATATTAGAGTTTATGGCTAAGATTCCACTAAGGTCTAGCCAAGAGTGTGTAAGACCCCACCCCTTATGGCCTTGTTGATCTTATTAGGAATCAATGGTTTATGTCCTATATTTTATGTTCTTTTGTGTTGGGAAATATACATTATTGATTATTGTTCCTATACATCAAGTTGTTTATATTTTTGATTGTTAACTAACAAACTAGTGGTTGTTGTGATTTCGTGCGATAGCTAGATGAAGTCTATTCCCTATCTACGTATGTAATGATTGAGAGGTTCCGTTATTAGTAATATCATTATGTATATTAATGTATTTCATCATGTTAGGTGATTTATATTATGAGTGAGTAAGTAAATATAAAGGTAATGATTGATATTCAATATTTGGTTGTAGTAGTGTTACTTATAGGTAAAATAGATTATTGATAAGTGGTAATATTTTGATATTAAATAAGATGATCAATTATTGCTTGACTCTAAAAGATATTATGCAAGTAGGTAGAATTAAATTATATGTAGATTTAATTCCTTAGTCAATTATTATTAGAAGGTTAGTTTTTCATATACTAATTGTTTCAATTACTAATGGTTATGATAAGTATTGACACCTTTTTCTGGTTGAGTAAAATTGGCCAATATTGGTGGAGTCACATAGCTATTTCCCTTATGTTATTCTTGTGAATTCCTAGTCTTGTCAAGGATATGTGTTTTAACCTTGTTTTGTAAGGAATGTGCATGCGTGAAAGGTTGTTTTATTAGACCTTGAGTCACCTTTCTAAATGTGATTAATTATTGTATGATTTGAGAAGTCTTTATGTAGTATTAAGTGTATAAAATGTTTCCTAAGTGGCAGGTCTATAGGTTAGGAGTCTTTTTATTCCCTAAAACCCCTTAAATAAAGTCTAAAACCCACTCCAATTTTTCACTCATGAAAAGTGGCAAAAATTGGAGTTGGTTTCCCTTTCCCTTTTATATATTCCTTCTCTTTGAAACGAGAAGGGGATTCTCTCTTTTTCTCGGCTTATCTCTTTTTCTTTGGTTTTACTTTTTTCCTTGGGATGCTTTCTCTTTTTGGGAAGGAGAATTCTTGGTAGAGATCTAGAGGAGAGGATGGGAGAGGAAGAATGTAATAATAGGACTTGGACGAGAAGAGGCTATCACCTTTTGGATATGCACTTAGTTGGTAAGGTCTACCTCTTTGTGGATATTTGTTTAAGATGCATGATGCACTGTTTATGTTTTGAATTTATGTATAAATTAATGTTAGATCCTTTTGAAGTATTTATTGAAATTATGTGTTTGGTTTTGTCTTGTTGGAGTTCCACCTTGTTTTAGTTCTCTTAATGTGTATAGTTATTTAAGGGATTGGGGTGATGAATTATAGCATGGGTGTTTGAATTGTGCGTAGTATGTGGTGTAATTTGTTTAAGAAACCCTTGTGAATAGTGGTATTATGTGTAAGGGAAAGCTATGTGACCCTTAGAGATTTTGGGTGGATTGAATATCAATCCTATGGTTGGGAGGAGAGCTTTTTGGCCAAGTTTTTTTGTGGAATTCATATTTTTTTATGTGCTTTGCCATGGAGATTACCTTGGGTTGTAGGGAGATACATGTGGATCTTGAGAGATTTGAAAATTTTAAGGTGGCATGTGAACAAACTCCATTAGTGTACTGCATGGTGTCACATTTTACTTTGAGTAATTGTAGTGTAGAAAAAAGTAACCCTTTTTCACACTTAATTTGGGAATAATTAATACTAAAATTAACCTAAGTATGCCTTGATTTAGTGTTGTAATGTCTTGTACACATTCACATTGAATCTAGGGCCATTTTAACCAAAATATACTTAATATTTCCTTATTTGGGGTGTTGTAAAGTGTTGTACTACATTTTCACACTTATCTAGAGTTTTATTAATTAATTATGGTTAATTGAGTTTAATTGGCCCCTTTAATTCAAATTTAAGCCCTCTTAATTACACTTTTTGAAGGATCTATCCCAACACCCATTAATGATATTGCATGAAATTTAATTTGAAAAATTTGAGCTCCTAGAAAATGGTGCTAGGACCCATTTTCCTTTAGTGGTGAATGGGTCCTCTCCACATAGGACACCCCTTTCTTAGAATTTTTGAAATGGGTTTTTGATGTGATTTCATCCCCCCGAAGCATGGTACTTGAAAGTTGTGCTAGGACCCATTTCATTTAGTGGCAAATGGGTCCTCCTCACATAGGACACCCACTTTTAAATTTAATTGTGGTAGGATTATAACGATTTTCAATTCTAGATCTGGTGTCAACTTGAATTATTTGAATTTCGGGGTTAATTCTTAGATTTAGTATAATATAAGGTTAATTCACATAGTTTCATCTAAAAAAAATCCAATCAAGAGTACATTCACAAGAGCATCATAGAGAATTTCAAAGGAAGATTAGTGAAGTCTTATTGCAACAATTCAAGGTCATTTTATCATGTCAAAGGCATAATGCATCAAGCATGTTGTTGAGCTAATGTAGTATTGAAGATCCATTTGCAAGAATTGTTTCACACCTAATTCAAGATCAAGATATACATTCTACATGGCCACTTCATGTTAGTTTATAGATTTACATTCCAAGACAACTTCTAAGATATCAACATTTCATTGTTTCATGTTTCATGCTTCAATTTCATTATTTAATCATCTGGTTTAATTACCTAAAAGGGGTTTGAATTAGGAAAACCCCCATTCACTAACAATAAAAAAAAATTACTCCTTTTGAATGTGTGTTTGTATATTTATTGGTTGAAGATCAAGTGGAGAGCAAGATTGGAGCAAAATTGTCAAAGTTGTCATGTTGCAAAAATTGTCATTCACCTTGCAAGAACATGAAAACAAGGCTACAAGGTTTTCTTGAGGTTTTTCAGAAGTTGTTCACCAAGGATTTGAGAGTGCAGACATAAAGGAACATAACCCAGATCTCAGTTTCAAAAACCCTAACAAGGACCCATTCGCCACTAAAGGTGAATGAGTCCTTTGTCACCTGAAAACAACCTTCTTGCAGCAAGGTACACATCATTCTAGCCTCTCAAAAATTCCCTCATAGTTGCTATAATAATTAGGATCAATTTATAATTATTATTTGCATCATATCTTGCACATAATTACATGTTTAGTGGTGAGAAGTTGTGGCTCATCATCTTTTTCATTCATTTTGGTGAGCCCTACATTTTACACTAAACATTTTTGGTGAACTTGACATGAAGGAACCTATGATTGAAAAACCCAATCTTACACAAACACAAATTGACAATAGATTGAAATGGAATCAAAATAATTGAGTGTAGGTGTAGACATTGTGCTATTGCTTTTATGTTACAAACTAAAGAAGACAAGAACAACATAGAAAATCAAAATTTGAACTTACCTAAAGTAATCGATGATGATCCTATACCCTCGTTGCAACATAAAAAAGAACCTTCCATGGAAATTTTCATTCAACCTCCAATTGTGATTAATCTAGATGATGAAATTGATATTGCAAAGATTGATGAAGGGCATAATGAATTGACTACATTGTTTTATTTGTCTATGAACTTAAATGATAAATCTCCTAAAAAGAGCATTGAACTTGGTACTTCCCCTAGTTTGGCACGTGATGTTATCCCTTTGGCTAGTTGTCCTCCTTCTGTTTATACCGACCAAGATTGGGATGTAGATGACCTGCTCTAGGTTGAATTGCATGTGCCTTACTAGCCTTTTAATTTTTCATTTTGCTTTATGTGATTGCATGTGCATAATGTGACCCCCCGTGATGTTTTGTTTGATGTATCTCTCTCTCTCTCTTTGTGCATTCCTCTATATGTACATACATTCTTCTCTATGTCATAAGAATTTTTTCATTTGTCTTGTGTTTTCCTTTTGGGGATGATGCAAGGTGTCAGGACATTTAGGTCTCTTCCATGTTGACCCAAAATATTTCCTTTATCTTTTCATTTGTCTTGTGTTTTCCTTTTGGGGATGATGCAAGGCGTCAATAAATTTAGGTCTCTTCCATGTTGACCCAAAATATTTCCTTTATCTTTTCATTTGTCCTGTGTTTTCCTTTTGAGGATGACACAAGGAATTGAGACATTTAGGTCACTTCCATGTTGACTTGAAAATATTTTTCTTTGTTTTCACTCTCTTTGTGTCATTCTTCCAATTCTATGAGTATTTGGGGAATGATGAGAGTTTCGAGCTCTAAAAACAACAATGTAGCAAAGACATATTGGCCTCGAATCCATAGATACCTTATGTATTTTTGGGGGCAACCCTTCCTTCCTATTTCATGGAATATATTTATTTAAAAAACATATGACTTGGCATAGGGTTTTCTGAGGAAATCTCTCATGTATTAGGATAAAACATTGGCTACTTTAAAGAAATTGCTAATAGTAATGGTGTTAGCAACCACTTTAAAGTGGGGGCATACATTGATGACATATTTTTGCATATTTCATCGCATGATTTTATTTTTTATTGTGACATGTCCTTTTCTTGGTGGTGTCATTGGGTTTGATGTCCTCCAAGAGCGTGATGTTTCTAAGCATACAATCTCCCTTGGTGGCATGATGCAAAATGAGAGGCATCCCATAAGTGGCGATCTGATACTCTTTGAATTTTCCTATCTTGGAGACATTAGGAACGATGAAGACCTTACATGAGAAAAGAAAAATATCCTTTAACAAAAACTCATAGACATGACATTTAAAAGAATACAAAAAGCATTACATTGTGGTGCCTTATCAAAGTTGTCAGAAGGATAAATTTGGTGTGGTTGGTCACCTTATTGGGATAACTCACCTAGTGGATAAACTGAGGTTCCACTACCCCAGGGTGAGAATGCATGTTGGGAAAACTCACCTAGTGTAAAAACTAAGGTTCCACTACCCTAGAGTGAGCAATGTATGTCACAGACAAACAGCCCCGTTCCATAGTGTGTTGGAACGGGTGTGCTTGATCCCTTTTTTTTCTTGGTCTTTGATAGGATATGACTATGTACCTTTGTTACTGCTATTGGAAGAATGACTAAGTACACATTATTATATAGATTTTATGTTTTCATTGATGTCACCATGTTATATGAGTTGCAACTATAAGGTTAAGTTCTAGCTTGATCTGGTATTTTGGACCGGTATTTGAACTGGTATGCAATTATTATCCTCTCTGGTATTTTGGTCTGCAATACTCCGTTGATGAATATCCTTGCTTACGATTTTGGGAAATGGTTTATAGATGTTGGAAGCTTGTAAGTTTAGAATCTCACGTGTTTAGGTGCTCGTATGGCGAGTTGGCATCATTCTGTTGTTTCATTTTGTTATTAGGTCTCTCCCTAGCCAACATAATGTATATTTGATGTTGTAATGGATTAATTTTGTGGTGCGTATGTATTTGTGACCTATCTTAGGTCCATGCTGGCATGTTGTAGCGTGCTACATGCTTGAATTATTTTTGAAATTTTTTTGTACAAGCTTGAAGCCGATAGTTGATTTTTTGGTGAATAAGGGTTGCATCTAATTAGGTCAACCTAATTGATGCTTGCGGATGAATCAGATATATATATATATTGTGGATAGTTTTGAGATTGTGGGTGTGAAGTTGAGAAATAGAAGAAGACAAGTATGCAAAAATGACAAAGTGTGTTAAGTCATCTTACTGAGCATCAAAGGAACTGAATTGACACTTGTTAGGTGTAACTTTATGAATTCATTTTATGGCTGTAAACCGTTTGTTATTGTATCTTTTTGTAGGAAGTGCGCCTCCCATTTTGGATAGTAAGTCTTGGCAGTGAGCCACCCTTTTGTAATATCTTATAACTGGTTATACTATATTGTGAGCTAATCCTTACCGTGGTTTTTCCCATTTTGGGATTTCCATGTAAAAATCTTGGTGTTCATGTGTTGTGTGATTTCATGTTCTGTTAATGATCTTGATCATTTTTACTATTATATGCATTGGAGTAATTTGATTGTGTTTGTTCAATAATTTTAAGAAGATATTGATTCACCCCCCCTCTCAATATCTTGGGCATTCAACAATTACTGCATACTTATGTGTCTTGAATGTAGATACTTTAGTGTGAGTTTGACATGGGGGAAAACTCTCACTAAAGTGAGAAAAATGTAGTGTAGAAAAAAGTAACCCTTTTTCACACTTAATTTGAGAATAATTAATACTAAAATTAACCTAATTATGCCTTGATTTAGTGTTGTAATGTGTTGTACACATTCACATTGAATCTAGGGTCCTTTTAACTAAAATATACTTAACATTTCCTTATTTGGGGTGTTGTAAAGTGTTGCATTATACTTTCACACTTATCTAGGGTTTCATTAATTAATTGTGGTTAATTGAGCTTAATTGGCCCTTTTATTCAAATTTAAGCCCTCTTAATTACACTTTCTGAAGGATTTATCCTGACACCCATTAATAATATTTCTTGATATTTAGTTTGGAAAATTTGAGGTCCTATAAAATGGTGCTAGGACCTATTCACTTTAGTGGTGAATGGGCCCTCTCCACATAGGGCACCCCTTTCTTGGCATTTTTGAAATGGGTTTTTGATGTTATTTCATCTCCCCAAAGCATGGTCCTAGAAATTTTTGCTAGGACCCATTCAAATTTAGTGGTGAATGGGTCCTCCTCACATAGGATACCCCTTTTTGAATTTAATTATGGTGGGATTCTAATGATTTTCAATCCTAGATTTGATGTCAACTTGGATTATTTGAATTTCTGGGTCAATTCTTAGATTTAGTATAAATATAAGGTTAATTCACATAGTTTCATCTAAAAAGAAATTATAATACTTATAATCAATCAAGAGTACATTCACAAGAGAATCATAAAGAATTTCAAAGGCATTCAAAGGAAGATTAGTGAGGTCTTATTGCAGCAATTCAAGGTCATTTTATCATGTCAAAGGCATAATGCATCAAGCATGTTGTTGAGCTAATGTAGTATTGAAGATCAATTTGCAAGCATTGTTTCACACCTAATTCAAGATCAAGATCTGCATTCCACATAGCCACTTCATATTAGTTTGCATATTTACATTCCAAGAACACTTCCAAGGTATCAAGATTTTATTATTTCATCTTTCATGCTTCAATTTTATTATTTCATCATTTGGTTTAATTACCTAAAAGGGGTTTGACTTAGGAAAACCCCCATTCACTAAAAATCAACAAATTTTTCCTCCTCTTGAATGTGTGTTTGTAGATTTTATAGGTTGAAGATCAAGTGGAGAGCAAGATTGGAGCAAAATTGTCAAAGTTGTCAAATTGTAAAAATTGTCATTCACATTGCAAGAACACAAAAACAAGGCTATAGGATTTTTTTCATGTTTTTGAAAGTTGATCACCAAAGATCCAAGAGTGCAAACATTAAGGAACAAAACCCATATCTCAATTTTAGTAACCCTAAAAGGGACCCATTTGCCACTAAAGGCGAATGAGTCCTTTGTGACCTAAAAACAACCTTTTTGCAACAAGGTACACATCATTCTAGCCTCTCAAAACTTCCCTCATAGTTGCTATAATCTAGTTGGGCATCTTAGTCCTCAACAACATATTTAGGTAGCCTGTTTGCATTTCTAGAATCTTCACAACATCTCCAGATTTCCTAGGTGCACACATACCATCTTCCTGCTGCATAATTTCATTATTTGCATCTTTCATTTTGCTTGGATTATTAGTTTTAGGTATTTTGCATATCACAACATGTTTTCAAACATTTTCTTTTCCACGCATTTGCTTGGTGGTGAACCCCCTAGAACTTAATAAACCCTTCCTAGGACCCTCCTAATTGAGAATTGGCTCACCTTGAGAGGTTGTTAGTCAATCCAATTAGGACTCTTAGGACATTAGTGAATGGTTGAATGAGAAAAGTGTGATATCCCACAAAGGTATCCATTTTCTTATTAATCATTTTGGTGAACCCGACACTTTGTCTTTTTTGATTTGGAGTCTATTAAGTCCTTAGATCTAGATAGCATTCATTCTTGCATTGCATCTTGCATTAGTGAAAGTGCATCTAGGTATCCTGCATCTTGCATTAGTGAAATTGCATTTAGGGTTTCCTATATTTGCACTAGTGAAAAGTGCATATATATGTTTCATATTTACTTTATTGCATTCTTTCATTTAATTGAAGAATTGAAAATTGCATTGTTCTTCATCTTCATTGCATTCTTATTACATTCAAAATTGAAAAATCACATTCACTCAATTGCTTGTTACTAGTTATTTTTATTGACATTCATTTGCACAATTTTCTATTTCCAAACATCAAGTCCTTGGGTAGGCAACCTGGGAATACTGTTTGCAACTTAGATCTTGTTGTTTTTTTGTAAAAAAACCTTTATTGAGACTAAAACGTCCTTACTAGAATCTTAGTCCCTCTCAAGGTTTTTTGTCCAAAATCTTGTTTGAGTATTGTGTTGTCTATTATAGTCTTTGGAATATTTGAATTTCATCAGGAGGACCAAGACACCCTTCTTGGTGTCTTAGTCCATGTGCAGTTCCAGCTTATAGTTTCTTGGGCTAAACAGTGCATTTCTGTGTTTTTGTTTGTTGTAGTTAGTTTGCTATTTTAGTTTTCCAATTTATTGTTTTATGCATTTTCATAGTTTATGTTTACATTTTTTTGATAAAGATAGCTCAGTAGATTTCCATATTGTTCGTTGTAGAGATAATTCATTAGAAAACCAAAACATAAAATAAAAAATGTTAAACTTAAACACACATAGATGCATGGTTACTTAAGCATGTTAACACCATTTTTCAAAGTTAGCTTAAATCTCAATCCTTGTAGTCATGATGGCCTTGACATGTTAGATGAAGCCATTGGGGACTTCATCTTGCAAGGCTCGTCCACTAAGGCTTGTTCAAACAAACACAATATACAAGAAGTAAACACTATCCAAACTCAACCTATTAACAAACACAAACCTTTTAGTCATGATGATTTTGACATGTTAGTTGAAGCCCTTGAAGAATTCCTCTCGCAAGGTTCATCCACTAAGGATTGTTTACAAAAATCTAAGCAAAACAAAGTAAATGTTATTCGACCTCAACTTATCCTATATCCACCTCCAAATAAACCTCAACCTTCAAACAAACCTGTTCTTATCCTTGACACACCTAAAGATAATGTATCACAACAACTGAACTATAACACTGTTGCTCATACATACAACACAAGGAATAATTGACAACCTCAACCTAATCTTGTTTCATTACCATTACCAAATCTTGTGTTGCCTAGTGCTCCTCGTTTACCATCACATAGTGGAAAGGAGTACGATCTTGTTGAACAAATTAATAATACTCTTGCTAATATTTCCTTATGGGATCTAATTCAAGCTTCCCCCAGTTACGATACATGTTTCAAATAGCCTTACAACAAGTTGTGGTTTCTCTTAATACAAATGCAAACAATGTGGTAGCTCTAATACAAGGAATGAATACAGTTAATGTAGACATTACCTTCCACCAACATGAGCTCCCTCCCTTGGAAATGCAAAAATGATATGATGCATTCATGATAATAGCCAGATACAACACCAAAGGAATAAAAAGAACCCTTGTTGATAATGGCTCAACTTTGAATGTGTGCAGTGTAAATATTTTAGATAAGTTGGGAGTAGATAAATCAACAATAAAACCCAATTCCCAATCGATTCAAAGATTTTAAAATATTGGAAAGCAACTACTTGGTGTGATTACCTTTCCCATTTTAGTCAGAAAGGATACCTTACAAACTTCTATCCATGTTATGCCTCATGAACTTTCATACAATCTTCTTTTAGACAGGCCATCGATTCATGGGATGCATATGGTGCCTTTGACTCTTCATCGTATCATGAAGTATGTTTATAAGAATAAGGTATACCAAATCAAAATGGACCCTGAGCCTGAAAGTTGCTTGAAAATTGAAAAGGGAACTACCAGTCCTCTGAAAACATTAATTCCAACATAAAAAAATAGATCCTATCACTAAAAGAACACAAGAGATGGAAACGATGTCAAAATTAGCAGATGATGATTGGGGTTCCTTGGAGTTCACACCTTCATTCATGGGGGAATACATAATCACAAAGAAACATGATGAAAAATAGATGACTATGTCAGCACAAAATTCAAGAGAAAATTCACAAATATCTACTCTTGAACAAGACACAAGTTACACAATGAATTTCAATGAGATAGACTATCAACAACCACCAAACTCACAAACAATGGAACAACTTTATGGGAGAGGTTATGAACTTCTGAAACAATTGGGTTATAATGGTAAAGGATGTGGAAATAACGAGCAAGAAATCCATGTTCCTAAAGAACCTAACACACAAGAAACAAAAAATGGTTTGGGTACTATCCTTCTAAAATAAAACAAGCAAAGAAAATACCTTCATTAAACATCAACACCATTATGTGTAAACCAAAAACTACTCTCACTTAGAAACATCCTGAATTACTTGATATGGACTCACAACCATCTTGGGAGTACTTTGAAAATGATGAAGTCTTGAAACAAAGGCTTGGATTTTATGATATACCACCTACTCCCCCTCGCAAGAACAATATTACATGTGCTATGCTAAGCACCAAACAAGTAGATGGAGAAAAATAAAACACTGAGACAAACATTCATAGTGAAGAATACAATCCCAAATTTCCAAAATCAAATGCACTTCCTTTAGGAGATACAATAGACATAGCAATGGACATCAATGACAGAGAGAAAGTCATTAAGATAAGTAAATTCCTCGATGATGACGAACAAGAAGACATAAAATATGAAAAATGAACCCTAAAATAGCCTTGCTTGTTAAGGATGAAATTGAAAAACTCCTTGACGCTAGTTTCATAAGACCTATAGATTATTCTCCTTAGATCTCAAACATTGTCATAGTCGCCAAACCTAATAATTGTATTAGGATGTGTACGAAATTTTGTGATATGAATAAAGCATCCTTAAAATATGACTTTCCTCTTCCTAATATTGACATGATAGTCGATTCGACTGTAGGACACGCTTTGTTGTCATTCATGGATGAATTTTTTGGATAGAATTGAATTTTCATCAACCCTCAAGATCAGTACAAAACAACATTCACAACTATTTGGGGAACATTTTGTTGGGTTATGATGCCTTTTGGATTAAAAAAATGCAGGTGCAACATATCAATGAGCTATGACATTGATATTCCATGATTACATTCACAAGATCTTGAAAGATTATGTTGATGATATTCTTGCTAAATCCTTAGCATGACAAAATAATGTGAATGTTCTTAAGATCTTTGAGTGACTTTGAAAATACAACATGAGAATGAACCCAAAAAATTGTGTCTTTGGTGTAGATAGTGGGAAACTTCTAGGTTTTATTGTACCTGACAGAGGCATCGAGGTGGATACAAATAAAATTGATGCTATCATTAACATGCCACCTCCTAGAAACATCTCTCAATAACGTACCTTACAAGGAAGAATTCAAGCCATTCAACGATTTGTAGCATCCTTAGCAGATTAAACGTTACCATTTACACATCTTCTTAAAAAAGGAATACACTTCAATTGGAACAAGGATTGTCCACTTATGTTTTCCTACTCTAGTCTTCTATAAATTGGATTTCTTAGATAGTTATTTCATGGATATTTTGCAAGCAAATAATATCATGCTAATAAAATGATATCATAAGAAAACTAGAGTGGTTCGATATCATGAGAGATGGGTTCTTGTTGAACCACTACTCATGAAACATGGGTCAATGAGTTTGACTCGAAACTACACGGTTGAATCCTGATAGCAATATCATAATTTGACACGCTGTGGAAAAATACCCCCTACTTATCAATTGATGAGCTAAAGGGCTCTATTATGAATGGTTCATAAGGCACAACACTTCAAGGTTTTGCAATGGGGTAACAACTCAAGCGGGCTTAACCTTGGAGAAAACTCCCTAGTTAAGTGTGCTTGAGTTGGAGCAAGATTGGGATGGGTGACCTCCGACACCAATTTCACCTCCTGTGGAGCATCACCTAGATGCAATGAGTGCTAAGTGGACCATTCGATATCATGAGAGATGGGTTCTTGTTGAACCACTACTCATGAAACATGGGTCAATGAGTTTGACTCGAAACTACACGGTTGAATCCTGATAGCAATATCATAATTTGACATGCTGTGGAAAAATACCTCCTACTTATCAGATCTCATATAGTTTTACAATTATAATGAATTGCACAATACTCTTAAATACATATAATAAAAACCTTTCAATACATTAACTAAGAAATAATAATCATAATATTAAAAAAATTGAAACTTACAAATTTTAAATTTCAAATTGAAATAAAAAGAATCACAATGATTCATTCCAGTAGACATAATCAAAATGCATTCTCACCTAAAATGGAAGGACTCTTCAAAATTGTATCATAAATGTTTTTGAATTGGAGGATATGACGTAATAAAATGTTAAATTCAAGTTTAAAGTCAGCACTAAAAGAAACCGACTACATGCTAAAGACATATCATATGAACAGAAGGAAAAAACGTGCTAAAGAGTATGCACTTTTCCCTCTCCCTCTGGTAATAACGGCGACTGTGAATAACCGACCTTTGATTGAATCATATTTTGACTGAGCTGAATAGTATATGAATGGCATTTGATTGAATCATATTTTGACTGAGCTGAATAGTATATGAATGGCAGGGGTCTGGTCGGGAGCTCCGCTTATTTATTCTATTTATCCTGCTAAAGGCTAATATGACATAAGAGGAGTTCATATGCTGGAGCAACGGATTTATATCTGAAAATATATGATTGAAGGCAAACTACTACCCTTTTTTGGCTGCACGGTATGACTTTTTAAATCAAGCTTAGTCCCATGGGTAGTTGTATGAATACTTTATGTGTATGTACAAAGGTCATAGTCTTCTTGTTGTCCACGAAGCACACATTATTAATAGCATAATTCAAGTCTGAAATAAATGTGGTTTCCTTATCTATAAAACCCTACAGGTATCCCTGAACTGTACGAGTAAAAGAAGCAGCATATCATGACAGACAATCCTCAAGTGACAGTAGATAAACTTCCTATAAAGCGATTGGAGGCAATAGAAGAAAATGGCAACGAACATTATCCACCGTGAGTACAGAGCACATTTTAAACTTTTGTTTCATTTGGGGTTGTTTAATTAGTTCGAAAGCTGTATTATTTTGATTATATGTTTACAGGAAGCCTATACCCTTATAGTACAAGAGGCTTGTATGGGCACATTATTTACTTTACAAGCATGTAAGCAATCCATGAGGTTTGAACCTTAGCCCTCTTGGCTTAGCCGGGAAAGATTGATTATTGTATATAGCTGTTATATTGAACGTCAAACCCAAGATATGAACAACTTGACCAAACTAAGCAAGTGCATTTAGCTTCAACCAGAAAGGAAATCAGACCAGGATTAACTCAATATAAACAATCCAATTATTGCAAGTTTATATCGTGACTGAGAGCTCATTCAGACTTTATGGGTTCGTCCTTTAGAAAGTTATATCTCTGTTCTTAGTCACTGACTCCTACACAGACACGCACCCATTTGCACACACACACGCACTCATGGGATTGCTTTGTCTTTTCACTAGACCATATCATTTAGACCACGGTCTTAGGTTATAATAGCTGATTACATCTGCACGCCAAAGCCATGACAGAGCATTCCTGTATCCCGCCATGTTAATTGTGCACCCAAATAGGCTCTGCAAGCCATGGGAGGACGATAACTGTAGTTTGTCCCGTGACATACATACATGGTAACGATGCATTTTGCAGCATTTGCAAGGGAGATTTTTCACATATGTCATAGCCTGAAATTTTATAGGCCGAGCTCTTGCTGTACCTTCTAATGAATTGGAGAACATTTATCATCCATGGAAGGCACGTAAAAGTAACTTTACTATTATTATTATTATTATTTTGGATAAAAGGTAGTAAACTACCTACACTTTAATTAAAATTCAAAAAAGCGAATTACAAAGGAAAGAGCCAGGAACAGGAGACTGGCAGTGAACAGGCTTAAGGAGCCAGAAAATTACAATCAATCAGATTCCCCTGTCCTACAAAGAGGTGTTTGAGAATGGAGAAGCATTTGGTGTGGGCCCGAGACAATATTTTATGAAGCTTTCTTTTGTTTTTGAACAAGATTCCCGGAGTTATCATCATTTCCTGCCATGTCCGTAGGGGTTTCAATAAGATTATTTCTATCTTGTTTCTCATTCGTCTTGAGGGAATCAACCTTGAGGAGAGTAGCATTAGGAGTAGCTGAATAGCGAATCTCTTTCTGACCCTGAGGAAAATCTTCTTTCAATTTAGTGGATTCAGCCAAGAGAGAAGAAGCCTTCACTTGAGTTGGAGAATTTTCCTTTTCATAATCCTGCAAAATAAGAGAACTCGAATCCTTGATTGCAGCATGAAACGATAAATGATCTGGATGAGCATCTTTCCACCATGTTGTTTGACTAGTTGATTTAGTTCTAATTTTCAGGCAATCTGCTGCAATATGGCCTGTAGTAAAACACCTTCAACAGCAGAAGGGGATTCCTTCATAATCTAGGAGTTGAGACCAGGACTGGCCAGCAACTTTTAGAGTGATGTCTGCAGTAAGATCCTTGGAGATGTCTAAATCAACCAGGATTTGAGCATAGGTAGTGTGGGAAAAGTCTGAGGTATTCTATTTAACAACCAAAAAGACACCCAGGGAGTTACCTATAGCTTCAAAACATGAATTGATCCAAAAACGTAGTGGAAGATTGGGAGATGAACCCAGATGGGCAAGACATTAAAAGTTTCAGTTGCAGGCTTAAAGCCCAGGTTTTATTGTCAAGAAGTTCTGCCCCTAAACCCTGAAATGATCATGAATAAAATCTCAAACTTTGGTTGAGTCAAATGCAGCAATGAAAAATCATGAGTACATAGGTATATTTCCATACCATGTTTTAGGTGTGGCTGCCAGTGATCCATAATCCATTTTTTGGGGTCAGAGAGGCCTGGCCAAGAGTGGGTGAAACAGCCAATCAAACTATGAGTGGCAACATAATTTTCTACTTCCACAACTTCATCACCAAATTCTTGCTGTGTTGTTTCTAATTAGAGATATTTTGTTTTTATTCTGTAGCTACCTTTCTGTACCCTCTTTTAACTTTTTATTTATTTATTTATTTTTTCTGTTACAAAATTCTGACTTTTTTAACTGTTACTTTCTTTACAGTGAAATCAGTCAGGAAGAGAAGCCTCTTACATTACTTCGACGCATGGATTTTGGCATGTCTATAGTCAAAGATACAAAGAAGTCTAAGAGTTCTAATGAAAGTCAATCAGTACCTACCTGGCAATGGCAAGGTCTGGTTGAGAATCTGCATGAAGCCCAACAAGAACTTTCAATTGTCCTTGACCTAATTAACCATGTAAGTTTTATGTGCTTTTGTTAGAATAGTCTGCTTTTTGTGCTGCTACTTTTTCTTAGCTTGTTCCAGAGCCTCTATTATGTAATTTGACATGGATTGCCAACAAGAATCTTCTGAAACAATTTTAAACAAATGATTTGGATAATTTGTGTGTTCCACATTAACTTCTAGCAATTTATTGCAAAGATGATTTCAACTTTAGTTTTAACAAGAGTTTAATGTGATATGTTGACAATTAACTTATTGAGTGTAGAATCCCATGATTCGCAGGAAAAAAACTCCATATAAGCAAAGGTACACCAAAGAACACCAAGATATGGTGAGTGCATTTTAGGTTAACTAACCTCATGAACAAAATATGGAGATAAATAATAGAATTGCAATGTGATGTGTTGTTTAGGTGGGCAAAGCCTGTTTGTTTGTACTCTGAACAGAAGATGATCTAGGGAGAATCGAACCCTCTATGGTCTACATCCTGATACAAACTAATCAAAGGTCTATGACAAAATTGGAAGTTCAATTGGCTTGGGTTTAATTACTAAGTACCCCCTAAAACACAACTTAGAGGGTCCAAAGGATGATGGGATTTACTTGCCAATCCTTCCTTTGCAAAGAAATGCCTCAAAGAAATGTGGTCTCATGGTGATGGAATGCCATGACAAGCACATTGAGACCACATTTCTTTGAGGCATTTTTTCGAACAGTTCATTGCCTCGTCTATACTATTACTTACTATTATGCTTTGATAGATTTTTTCTAGTGTTACCCGAGGACGCATCCCCGGGTCTAAACCCCGTCCCCGTCCCGGAAAGGGCCAGGGGGACGGCAACAGTGTACCATGTTCTTTTTATTTTGATTTTCATATCATAATTGAAAAAAAAACTATATTGGCATGAGTTCTTAACAAAAATGTTATAAGCTATGTTTCTATAATGTATATATGCATGTTTTATCCTTGTTTTCATATGAATATTTAATGTTCCCTATATATTTTAAATTTTTCTATATTTTATATAGCTGTCCCCTGCTGTCCCTAAATTTGGCCTCAAAAATTGGAAACTTGGGGACTTGTCCCGCTGTCCTCTGCCGTCCCTGTCTCGGAAACTTGGGGTAACCCTGATTTTTTCCAAGCATCCATAGCTTGTTTGAAAGCACTTGTTTTAGGCTTTTAGGCATAGCAGCAAGGAAGTGAATTGTTTGATAAAATGCTTTGGTAGACATGAATGAAAAATGTGGTAGCATAGACAAGGCAGTGAACTGTTTGAAAAAATGCCTCAAATAAATGTGGTCTCATGGTGATGGAAGGCCATGACAATCCATAGTATTTGTTTGTCATGGCATTCCATCACCATGAGACCAAATTTCTTTGAGGCATTTTTTCAAACAAGCTGCCCTGTCAATGCTATTGCTTACTATTATGCTTTGATAGATTTTTTCCAAGCATCCATACCTTGTTCGAAAGCACCTGTTTTAGGCTTTTAGCCATAGCAGCAAGGAAATGAACTGTTTGATAAAATGCTTTGGTAGACATGTATGAAAAATGTGGTAGCCTAGACAAGGCAGCGAACTGTTTGTAAAAATTCCTCAAAGAAATGTGGTCTCATGGTGATGGATTGTCGAAATGTGTTCTCATGGTGATGGAATGCCCTGACAATCCATCACCATGAGACCACATTTATTTGAGGCATTTTTCAAACAGTTAACTGCCATGTCTATGGCTTGTCATGGCATTCCATCACCATGAGATCACATTTTTGTGAGGCATTTTTCAAAGAGTTCATTGCCTTGTCTATGCTACCACATTTTTCATGCATGTCTACCAAAGCATTTTATCAAACAGTTCACTGGCCTGCTGCTATGGCTAAAAGCCTAAAACAGGTGCTTTCAAACAAGCTACGGATGCTTGGAAAAAATCTATCAAAGCATAATAGTAAGCAGTAGCATAGACAAGGCAGTGAACTGTTTGAAAAAATGTCTCAAAGAAATGTGGTCTCATGGTGATGGAATGCCATGACAAGCAAAACTTTTAGCCATAGCAGCAAGGCAGTGAATTGTTTGATAAAATGCTTTGGTAGACATGTATGAAAAATGTGGTAGCATAGACAAGGCAATGAACTGTTTGAAAAAATGCCTCAAAGAAATGTGGTCTCATGGAATGCCATGACAAGCAAATGCAATTGGCAGCTGCTCCTAGTTATTAGTTATGCAATGTGAAGTAATTGCATAACTGCTTAGGTTGATTTTGTAATAACTATATTGAAATTGAAAATTTATCATCTATCAGCATCTAGTTATTGGCTATGCAATGTGAAGTAATGCTTTGAGTTTGAAAGATGTGCAATGCAATGTAGTCAGCGATATGAATATAAACTACAAAAATCTATTTTTTACAATTCATTAGTTAAACTCTTTATTTTATTTGCTCTCTATATCTCTATGCTATGGAAATGCCTTTCAATTTCAAAAAAAATAGTTTTTATCTCTTGTTCTACAATTTTTTACGTTTTTTTTTTTAAAATCTGATTTTTTCAAAAAATCTTATACTTTTGGTTTGCTGATTTTTTCCCCAAAAGATTTTTGCTGCTATTATATAATAATATAATAATATATATTCTTGTAACTGTACCCAAGGTTTTTTATTTTTCCGTTTGCCTTACCGGGTTCCAATACCTATACCTGTACGCGAACCGGTGACTTAGGTGTACATACCACAAACCAACTCCTTATGTAAGATGGGATTAGGTAATACAAGTTTTGAAGTGCACAGCTGAAAATGAACTACAAACACCATTAGCTCAAATTCATGCTTAACAATTTTGAGACAAATGAATGCCATGAAGGTGAATCTGTATTGCACAACATTGAAATGCTTGAATACGAGCATTTCTAGAAGAAAATTGTGTCAAAATTTTGTATTGATATAAAATTTTGATACTTTTTGCTTCCAGAAATGCTCGTTTTCGCTATAATGGACTGTGGAAAGTTTTGTATCGATACAGAAATTTTTGACACAGTTTTCTTCCAGAAACATTCGTATTCACTATAATGGATTGTGGAAATATTGTGTCTTTAATTGAAATGCTTGTTCTCTAGTTTATAGGTATTACAAACTTATAAGAAATTTCTAAGGTGAGAAAGCTGACTCACAGGGTATAAATACACTCACCTTAAATTATTACTTGTGCAACCCAATTATCTGTTTTACTATTATCAACACTATGAGATTTCTAATTATAATTGTGTAAGTGCTCGTTTTCGCTATAATGGACTGTGGAAAGTTTTGTATCGATACAGAAACTTTGACACAGTTTTCTTCCAGAAACATTCGTATTCACTATAATGGACTGTGGAAATATTGTGTCTTTAATTGAAATGCTTGTTCTCTAGTTTATAGGTATTACAAACTTATAAGAAATTTCTAAGGTGAGAAAGCTGATTCACAGGGTATAAATACACTCACCTTAAATTATTACTTGTGCAACCCAATTATCTGTTTTACTATTATCAACACTATGAGATTTCTAATTATAATTGTGTAAGTGCTCGTTTTCGCTATAATGGACTGTGGAAAGTTTTGTATCGATACAGAAACTTTGACACAGTTTTCTTCCAGAAACATTCGTATTCACTATAATGGACTGTGGAAATATTGTGTCTTTAATTGAAATGCTTGTTCTCTAGTTTATAGGTATTACAAACTTATAAGAAATTTCTAAGGTGAGAAAGCTGACTCACAGGGTATAAATACACTCACCTTAAATTATTACTTGTACAACCCAATTATCTGTTTTACTATTATCAACACTATGAGATTTCTAATTATAATTGTGTAAGCTAAAGGTGGAATATTATAGTTCTTTCAGAGAATAGATTGCAGTTTATTCTGTCTTTATGTGAGATTTTATTGATCCATTCAGTTTTTCTTCTTGTTCTAGGTCGAGGCAAATGATGCAGTGACTGTTGCGGGAATGACAAGGCCCAAGCAATTACCAAGTGAAGTACTGTCAGACTTAGCAATTTCTGCATCTACCAAGTTGCAATCTTTTCGGGTACATCTTCTTTAATATGACGTTGCAGAAATTGTGTTAAACATCATCTTAAGTTTCTGTGCACATTACTAATTAGATGAATGAAATGGATGCAAAGTTAGGAACAATCCAAAAGCTCCAAATTGCCTTTATATTGGAGCATGCATGTCCAAAAGTGCTGTTCTCCGCAGATATGTCAAATAAGAAAATTGTGAAATCTGTAAACAACCTAATTCCATGGCTTTCTTGCAAACCTATACTTCTAAATTGTGATACTGTTTATTTTTATAAAAATATTGCAAAATTCTCTGTTTAACATGACCATGAAAGTTTGATCCATATAGACAGCATAATAACATATAATATTTTTATCATTAGACCACTATTGATATATCCTGGCCAGCTCTTCTCCATATTTGGGTCCTTGAATTTATCCCTTGGATAGATAATTTTGCATACCAAACTGGACTTTGGTCTGCCAAATTCATGATTTAGAAGCCTTAAATTAAAATTAGAAGATCAGATGGTTTTATAGCTGAAGAATGAAAAGAAATTGAATAGATAATTAGATCATCTCCAGCTTCTTATTGGGACAGATGCCTGAAGAAAATTTGTAATTCCTCTTTCTTATATATATATACTCAATACCATAACACCATATTAGAACAAGGAATTAATTAACAAGATTATTGAGGAAGAGCTTAGAATTATTGTTTTCTCTTTGAATCTTGGAAAAGCACCTGGCTCTGGTGGCTATCCTGCTTAATTCTAACAAAATTCTTGGGACATTATGAGAAAGGGTGCCCTTGAGATGTTTGAATGGTTGGTTGCACTAAGAATTTTTTACTAAAGATCAATTTTTTGGGCATTGTACTGATTCTTGAAAGGGAGCATCCAGAAATCCTGAGTGATTCAGATGTATTTCTTTATGTAATTATTACCACATACAACATTTTCTCCACAAATAATCAAGATGCTATTAACCTCTTCTGTCTGACGTTATAAACAAATATCAATTAGCATATGTTAAATGAAGACAAATTCTAAACAGTTTTTCTAGCTCAAGAAACTCTCAATACCCTGGTCCAACCAAATAACGTAAGAAAGTTCATAAAACCTCATACAATAAAAGCATTTGATGGTTGCGGGTCAAGTTTCATTCGAAAAATCCTAGTTTGGTTTGTTTCTCTTTTACCTATATCAAATGGGTTCAAGTCTCTATCACTAGTGAGAACTTGGACTTTGCAAATTGCCAAATACTCAGCAGGCCCAAATTTGACTTGGACTATGTGACTGCAAAAACTTGACAACTTAAAAAAATACTTAAATTCCTCTAAAAACCGTAAATTTAATGTAAAATATTGTTACAAAATGTATCAAATGACCCTGCAAATGAGAACAATGGGGACTTAAGAACACCAACATTTAAATTGTGTGATTCACTATTTTCCATGAGACATCAGTGCAAATAATAGAAATATTTGAATTTTCTTTTGTTAGCATCTATGTCAACCTTGAAATCAAATTTGACCAAGGGTTAGGGACAGCTTTTTTCAAGTGCTGACAATAAAGTGATTAATATTATCCTTAACAATCTTATTTACATTATTTGTATTTCTGTTAAAGAAATCCGTGTAACAACAGAGCATCCAACCATTTGAGTGATTAGGAATTCCACCACAGCTAACTAGGTTGGAGTTTTCTTTGGCTGTACCACTAAGATTTATTTAACACAACCCTCTTAGGGAGGTATCTGATGTGGTAGGGCTTTTCTTTTATGAAACATCCTTTTAGCAGGAAATAATAATAATGCTAATATTATTTCTTAATAATAGCAATACTAATTGTAATGATAATGTCCACTGTGAGAATGAAAATAAGGATAATAATAACAGCTAAACATTGATGAGCATATGGTTATACTGAGAAGGGGAGGGCTGGGAGAGAAGTGGGGAGGGCGAAGGGGTGAATCAGTATAACAACAATCTTTACTTTTTCAAACTTAATACCATATTTAAAACTTGATTGATAACAATAACATCATTTACTCAATTTCAATAATCATGCACATGAGAAGAACACAATAACACAATATTTATGTGGAAACCCTTATGGGAGAAAACCATGGAAAATTAATATTTTTATATAAATTCTTCTTTTTAATAATTTTGTAGGCACCAACCTACTAGATGTACCAACCCCTCATTCAATTTGTGAGCACCAACTCACTGGAGGCACCAACTCCCACAACTGAATACATAGGCACCGATATCTCCTTTAGGAAGCACCAACTTCCACAACAAAACAAGATTCCACCCTTGATATCTTGCTTCTTCAACAGTTGATGGACATTATGATGAAATAATTTGTCTCCTTCACCAAATCTGCATTCTATTTTTCTTCTCAAAACTTCATATATTCTTATTCACCAATCTGCTCTTAATCTTTTTATAAATCTGCTAAAATCTCTTTACAATATCTTTATAAATCTACTCATTAAGCTGCTCATGTATTCCCTCAAATATGCTATGTAAGTTTGGTCAAATGTGCCATGTAAATCTGCTTAAAGCCACTGTATAAGTCTGCTCAAAAACTATTGATAAATCTGCTCATAGATCTCTTTTAAGTCTGCTCATACATCTCTTTTAAATCTGCAATTAATCTTCACAACTTGCTCTTTATAAGTCAGCAAATAATCTTCTTCATGAACCTGGTGTATATGATGCATTTGACTTTATTTTTCTCAAAACACACTCCTTCATATTTTCATTTTATCACATGTTCTACTTATATATCTTATTGCCAAAGGAGTCATACCTCTTCATGTGGTTGCTGCCTTTCAATAATAATGATTGTTGCATAATTAGTGTCATAAATAATCATTACATTTTAAAGGCAATCGCTCCTTAAATAGATGATAATCACAGTTTTAAATGGATCGCTGCCTTTATAAAGTAATTGCTGCCCATAATATAGTAATCGCTGCCTTATATGAAATACAATAGCTGCTAAATTTTTTCCTTAATTGCTCCTTTATTAATTACATAGTTGCCGCTTTGTAAATAAGAATTTCAATCTTTTTTTTTTTACTTACTAATCACATTTTTTATTATTATCTATATAAGACAAAAAATTGTCTTGATGTGGGACCTTTTTGTCCTTATGTGGGGAGCGTTCTTCCTCTAGATTGTCGGCCACTTCTAGATATTCACTGCCTTTGTTCTTTTAAACTTAAATATGAGATGAGTCAGAATTATATTGATCACTGATATCTTTATTCTCCTTCATCGTTGTTCTAATTAAATTTTCTTTTTTGTTGCTGCTTTCTTTATAATCGCTGCTATTTAGACTTGTTTATCACTATCACTGCCTTTGACATATGCCTTGGCCATTATTTTTTTTTGGTAAGGTAAGTTCTACCAAATTAAGGGGGTAGATCCCATAGTTTTCTTTTGTTTAACATGCATATTGGAGTATTTTTCAATTGCCCTTGGATTAACTGCTCTGTTGTCCTTGAGATAGTGCTTGCTACTTGACCATGGAACCAACACTTGACTAGAATGTGTTGTTATGATTCTAGTGTAACTGAACTAATTTAAAATCATAAGCTTAATTAATAGTCATGATTTAAAAGAGAGATTAGAGATCTCATACAAGAGGAGAGGATGAACTCTCTTTATCATTGGTGAACGAACTATGAAGTTTCTGATTCTTAAAAGGGATACTGAAATATCCCAACCAAGATATATGCAAATTTTCTGATTTTTTACAACACAGAATTGTGCTCTAATTTTCTGATTTCAATTTTCTACTCAAAACCCTAATATGCTGATGTAAATTTTTGAATCTAAACATGAATTAGAAGCAACATATAATCTTCCCAATGACATCAAATAACATAGCAGATTTGTTTAACCATAAACAAGAATGTAATCAGCACCATGAATCACCATGCCATATCACCATGAATCAGAAATGTTCAGTTTGCTGCTACAAATTCAGACCACAAGGGTGCGCTGGCCTGCTGGTCTGACTGTAGGGTTTGCAACCCGTGAAATCTTGCCAAAACCTTT
>VDFB02321819.1:0-15336 GCA_007258455.2 Sequoia sempervirens
TAGTAGTTTAGAAACTACATTACAAATTCTATTCTTACATATTTTTGAAATAATATAGATAACTTATTCAAATTTTTATGTCAAGTTTCCTAACTCTAATTTTTCTGAATTTTCATTGCCACTTAAGGTCCTATTTTTTCCATGATGATCCTACACATACCCATCCTATAAATTTGATAGCCGTTTTAGGCTCCATCAAATTTATCCATTATATTGTGGCTAGAAGAATTTTCCCAATGTTGCTATGAACATCAACACTCCATCTTAGCTAGGGAGGATACTTCCAACTGCATAAAACATATCACCTCATCGTGATGTCAACCACAATAGCTACACCCATATGTGGAAACAAAAGAGATATCACCTCACTATGATATCAACCATCATGGCTACACCCATGGATGGAAAGAAGAGATATCACCTCATCGTGATATGAACCATCATGGTTACTCCCATGGATGGTTTGTACAAGTGCTCATCACTCAATGGCGCTCACCATGGCTCTCCTAGAGGGTGAAACACAAGTACAAGAAAATAATCTGAGACTCTCTCCATTGATGTTTTCATGGAGTCACACATGACATCCACCATGGCTCTCCCGGAGGGTGGAAAAAAGGGCTTTCACCTCAAATATCAAAGATAAATACATTAACAAGGGCTTGCACCTCAAATCTCTCTCAAAGAGAAATGCATTAACAAGGGATTGCACCTCAAATCTCTCTCAAAGAGAAATGCATTAAAGAGGATCATTGATACTGAGACTCCTTCTCAGTTAGGGCTTGATTCTCCACCATACCAAGCTTTTCTTGAAAATACCCAAACTTTATCCTGAAGAAAGGCTTGGTGAGAATGTTTGTCATTTTCTCATCAGTGCTGATATAACTCAACTGAATTACTTTCCTCAATACCATATCTCTGATATAATGGTATTTGATCTTAACATGCTTAGTTCTGTCATGAAACACAGGGTTGATAGAAAGCTTCACACAACTCTGGTTATCACAATGAATGATAGTAGGCTCCATTGATTGTCCAAACAATCTTGCGAGGAGCTTATGAAGCCACACTGCTTCTCGAGCTACCACACAAGTTGCAATATACTCAGCCTCAGTTGTACTCAATTCCACTAAAGACTGCTTCCTACTACACCAGGATATCATTACAGACCCAAAACTTAAGCCATATCCAATTGTGCCACACAAGTATCTTAGGATATGCTGTTCTGCAACTAGAAGTATTTTCCTTGGTTCACACATGAACTTGACAAAATGCACTTACTGCAATCTGGTCTAGTATAGATACATCAACAATCCAATAAATTTTTTGTACATAGTAGGATCCACTAGTTCTAAACTAGCTACAGCCTCCTTAAGCTTCTAAAAATTGGTTTCCATAAACCAACATAAATAACCAAGATCAACAAGATTACCATCTTCTTTAGGTTTAGTAGGCTCCCTCTGAATCTTCAAGCACTTGCATCAACCTTCTGACCTTTTCATCCAAGATTGCTTGCAACACTTGCCTTAGATAAATGTTTTCCAGTGCACACCTCTGGTACTATAGAGAGTTCAGGATAGTCCTCCTCAACCTCATCCTAGATCACACTATTCTGAATAGGTTTACAGAGCTACCAATGTCAAATCCAAATGACTATCTTGTGCAATTCTAATCTCAGCAGCTGAAGAGGTCTTTCAAGAATTTAACACTTAGCCTTGTAATATAGTAATCTTCACTTCTTCTCAGTGAGTTACAGAATTCCCTCTTGATCCCTGCTTCAGAGATTGCAAAGAAGAATTTTGGAAGTGAGCTCCCTCTAGCCACCAACTGAGTCCCATGGTTGCAAGTTGTGATTTCACACTTGATCATTTCTTTGGTCGGCATGACTTCCTCACAAGATGCCTCAAGCAATCTCTCATCACCTTCTTGCTCCTAGAACTATTCTAAAATCATTTTAGAGAGATATTACTAACAGTTTATAACTATCCAAAGAAATATCAAGGCTAGAATCATACAAGGTTTACTATTTCAAGTTATAGCATGAATACATAATAATTTATGAACAATATTAAAACATAAATAAATAAATCAACCTATAAAAGAAATATATCAAAAGATTAGAATGAATGGATAAAGAAAATTATCTTTATTGAATTCCAATAAAACTCTTTCTTCCATATTTTACTCCTCTTGAGAGTGCTAAACTTAGCACAACAAAAGATAATCTACACAACTATAGATTTCTTGAATGCATTATGCAGTTAGTATGTAGAACCAACTCTCTCCAAGAGTTCAAGGCTCTATCATAGTTCATACATTAGAGAATGATATCGATGTGACCAACTAATCACCATCGAAAATGCAATTCTCTTTTTATTTCAGAGTCACACTCAGAAATCTTCACAACCAACATGAAATAACTTGTAATAAATAATTTAATCTTCAAAGGATCTTATGCTAGTGAACACAATTCAAGAGAAACCACTATCTCTCTTTACTAATTACAAGATCCAACTAAATGATATAACTCAACAAACAAATAATACTTATCTCTTTAAATATTTTGATGGATGCAAATACTGGACATAGTAAGATACACTGCTTTTGTGCACAAATCAGCACACAACCTTCACGGCTTGAACTCAGGCCCATTACTTAGAATAGAAATTCCCTAGAATCCTTCTAAGGAGAGATCTCATCCACATCCGCAAATGAAGCATGTTGATTAGGCTTGGTTAGGCAATCCTTTGCATAGTGACCAAACTTGTCACATTGAAAGCATTGAATGCAAGATAGATCCTTCTTCTTCTTGAATGCAGGAGCACCATCTGACCCTTTATCTCTATTCCTCTTGAAGTATCCTTTCTTTCCTCCTTTTCCTTTCTTCTCTGAGGATTGAGTGGAAAGAACATGAATGTCTTCATTTGTAGAGCTTCGACCAATACTTATCGCAGCCAACCTAGACTCTTCTTGAATACAATTTTCCCTCAAATGATCAAACTTGGGAAGTTTCGATCTTGCACTGATTCCTTAAATGTAAGACTCCCAAGATGAAGGAAGACCATTAAGATCCAACATGGTCAAATCCTTGGCATCAACAATATGACCAATGGTAGAGAGTTGATCTCTCAATTCAAAAATCTTCATGAAGTAAGCGATGGAAAATTCTCCTTATGCCATCTTAGCATGATGAAGTTGTTTCTTTAATGCAAGTGCACAACTTGTGTTGTTGATCTCATACATCTCCTCCAAAGTCTTAAGCATCTCTCTTGTTGTCTTCAACTTAGAGATGATTGGAACTATATGGTCCTTAACAAAATCAACTAACATCTTCTTTGCCTTGATATGTTTCTTCCTCCATTGAAGTTTCTCTTCCTCATCCATAGGTTCGGGAACTTTTCTCTCCACAAACTCAACCAATTCGTTTTCCTCCAAAGTGAGAATAATTCTGAATCTCCATGAAGTGAATTTTGATGCTCCTTCGAGTCTATCCTCAATCTTAAGACCGTTCACCATCTTGACGAAGAGATAGAGATAGACAATAATGAGAAAGAGAAAAGAGTATCGCTGTAATAAGAAATCTGATCGCAATCTTCTTCATACCTGCTCTAATACCATGATAGTTTTATGATCAGATTAGAGCACAAAAAATTAATTCAAAATTCAACACAATGACACAACAGATACCTTGGGTAAACCCTCCTCTTGAGGGAGAAAAAAACCCAGCAACAATTTATCACCTATATATTGAATCACAACAATAGAAGTCTCCTTTACAAGAAGCCAATATATGAGCATCACAATATGATGTAACACAGATACAAACAAATGTAACTTGAAGGTACTCAACCTTCAATCTGCACTTCTATAGAATCTCAATTTGCACTTCCTCTTCTTAATTGCACTAGAGAACAAGTGAACTATGATGAATATAAATCTGAATGCAATCACAGTAACAAACTGCAAATGATAACTTCAACCTTCTATAGAAAACACAAACTGACCTTCTATAGAATTCACACAATGATAGGAGTGGATAATATCTTCTTGAACAAAGAAACTCATCGAATATATATACAATAGAAAGGGAGAGATGCATGCCTTCATTCTTCATGTCAGCCTCCAATCAAAAGGTAAGACTCTAACAAACAATAGCATCCCTTCATAGATGAAGTCAGATCCACTTAATAACAAATATTAAATGTCCCTTAATGAAATCACATCCATAACATATATGATGTCGGCCTTTTAAGATCGTTCCACTTCATGAGATTGAGCCTTTCATAAAAGTCATGCCTTTTCAAAATATAATATCGGTCTCCTATAAATTTGATAGCCGTTTTAGGCTCCATCAAATTTATCCATTATATTTTGGTTGGAATAATTCGCCTGATGCTGCTATGAACATCAACATCTCTTGCTTGGAGATGTATTTTTTATTTTCTTACTAATACCAATGAGACTATAACAATGATAGATGAAATGTATATGGATGATTATGAGTCCTATATGGTGGCTATAGATGAGAAGATGGTTGCATTGAAAAATAATAAAACATGCAACTTGGTATTGTTTCTCAATGGAAAAAAACCTATTGGTTGTAAATGAATGTTCAAGAAAAACATAGGTTCAATTAGTGTTGTTGAAATGCACAAGACATTATTGGTTGTGAAAGGCTATTTTTAGGTTGAGGGGATAGAGTTTAATGAGATTTTTTTTCTAGTTGTTGAGATGAAATCTATCATATGTTCTTGTTACTTATAGTATTTTGTTTTAGAGATATGTTAGATGGATGTGAAGACAATGTTTCTACATGCTTATTTTGAAGGAATAGATATACATGACATATATATCACATAATATTGTTAAAGGTAAGTAGTGTTTGGTTTACATATTGAAAAATATTTTTGTGGTTTCAAATAGTCTTTGAAGATATGGTACTGTAGACATGTAAAAATGGCTTAACACATATCACACATCCTGAATTGCATTTTTCATCATCGACATCATTATCATTAATATAATTTCATTTTGGATCATTTTCACTAATTAACCCTATTTCTATCTATTAATTGAATAATCCAGCATTATTTGATTAATTCGCTATTTTATCATTAATCTAATTTTATTCCTCATGTTTAATTAAATAAATACAAGTTATTTAATTATTTCACTAATATACCTTATTCATCTAAATCAATTAAATTGTTATCATTAATAGTTTAATTAAACCACTTTCCCTTCTCTAAATTTGAATAATTAAATCAATTATTCAAAACCACTCAACATGGTCAACAAATAAATATATCTTTATTTGTTAAAGTCAAAAGAAACTTGTACATTCATTTCCACTATTAATTTATTATTAATTAATTAATACATCCTCACATGTCTTGATTGAGTAAACCATGACCACTAATTTTTCAATCTATTTCCTAACTCAACTTGACTTTCTCAATCCCACTAAACACTCAATCTAACTTCTTCAATCCCACTAATTATTCCAAGCTAATCCCACTGATTATCCAATTAGAATCCTTAATTGGATGACTCAGAGGAGTTAACTGATCAATCTATTTCCCCTAAGTAGTAATCTATTTCCTCTCAACGGTTCTCAACTGTTGATCATGATATTTCATTATTGAATCCTGATTGTTCATCTGAAACTTGAAGATCTATAAAACAACCTTCTTCATTCTCAAAAATAATTGGAGAATCTAGAGAATTTGTGTGAAGAGGTCATGCTAAATTGAATATCAAATTCTTGAGAGCAAACACTTACATCTTTGATCACCATTAATATACCTTTTGAAGCTTTTTCACAACAATGGAGGCTTTGTATTGATCCAAGCAATCTGAAAACAATATGAATACACTTCAACATGGGATGGAAATATTGTAATTCATGAATTCAATTTATGTTCTCTTTTATGATTGTATTTCTTGTTGAATTTATTATTTTATAATTTCATTTCATGAGTAGGTTGGGAGTTGTCTTTTTTTTTTATCTCTTTCATTAATTTGATTGCTATTTCATTATGCTTATTTTCTCCCTTACAGGTACCAAAATTGATTTTTGATATGTTACTATAAATTGGACAATTATTGGTTCCTTGTTATCCCATTGTATGTAGATGACATGCTATCTTTTGTTAACAAAAAAGATGTGATTTATAATTTAAATTCTTATCTTTTAGCATAGTTTGAGATGTACTTGGGGGTTACCAATTATATGTTGTGTATGGAGATGAGAAGAGATAGAGTGAATATAATATTTTTGTTGGTCCTAAGTAGTTATATGAACTCTATATAGTATTATTTAAACATAGCACATACTAGACCATTAGGTGTCCCTATCTATGTGGAAACTTTATGATTTCAATTGAGTAGTATCCTAAATCACCTAAAAATATGGGGGATATGGCTTGTGTTCCATACACTAGCATAGTTGAGAGTTAGATGTATGGTATGGTATTTATTAGACTAAAAGTTTTCCTAACATTAGGATTCTTGAGTCATTTTATGGCTAATCTTGGATAATATCATTGAAATATAGTGAAGAGGGTCTTTAACTATTTATGGGATGATTTTGAGTACTTTATTTTTTATTTTAATTATTGTATAGAGGATCAATACTAAGTGGATACTTGTAAATTTATGGATTTAGATTGGGTAGGAGATGTTGATAGTAGAAGACCCACTAGTGGATATGTTTTTAGTTAATTTGGTAGTATTATCAATTAGATGAGTGAGCAATGGTTTTTGGTCACTTTGTCCACTATAGAGGTGAGGAAATGATAGTTAATACTTGTAAGGAGATTATGTAGCTTAAGATATTATGTTCAAATGTGTTGCTAAGCTAGTAGATATTATAGTTGTTTATGACAATTAGAGTGTCATATGTTTGGAAAATAAATTTTTCATTCTAGATAGCATGAAGTAACTGACTATCAAGTACTAGTTTCTTGTAGGAATACTCTAGAGGATGAGAGGGTGATGATAAAGAAAGTTAACACTTTGAAAAATATTGTAGATGCATTGATGAAGCCAATATGCATAAAGAAATTCAATTGGTTTCTAGTGAATCTATGGGCCTCACAACCCCTAGTAATTATATTTTAGTATTAGAGCTCCCCTTTGTTCTTTTAAAAGGTATTTGAGAAGTAGGAGAATGTTGGAAAAGTATCTCAACCTTGCATATTAATATTTGCATTATTAATTATTAATATTTATTTATTATGCTGTCATCATATGGAGACGAGGGTGTCCCACTTTGAGGTGACATTTTTTTTCGTGTCTCAGATACTTTGAGAAGTGTGGTAGAAGAACATCTAATATTATTATTATTATGTGTAAAAGCATCTTATGATATCTTTTTAGATGGGAGTTACTTATGACAAATTATATGACACAAGAGCATACAAAAGGGGAGTTGCATTAGAATGTTGACTAACATTATGATTTAATCTATGATATATGTCTGATACAAGAGTGCATCCATGGTCATCGACAATCTTGCATCAACCAAAAATATTTTCTTGCTTTATTTTGTATTTTCAATAAGGGCTAATGCATAGGGAATTAATTATTTCAATTTCTAAATATTGTAATTTTCCCCTATGGTAATTTGTAATTGTAAATTTGGAGGTAAATTTAATTTGGTAAATGTTTCAAGGGCATCCTGAAGGAATATTCTAGCCTAGGTGGCCATTTCAAGGTGGGTACACTCATCAATATGTCCTTGCATTTTTGTTTGTTTCAAATTGAAAGGATGGATTTTTTTTGAGGAAAAAAATTTTTGTTGTATGTTTTGAAGGTGTGTTGCAACAATAAATGGATTATGATATCCATGATTGAAGATTATAAAAGTTGGTTGTTAAAGAATGTATATTGAAGAGTAAATTTCATAGTTAGGGAGATGATAGGAAGAAGAGGAATTTGAGTTTTTCTTTGATAATTGTTTGCTATAATATAGCACATTTATATCAATTTTGTCAAATGATTTACATAAGCCTATATGGCTACAAAATAATGTATTTTCAAAAATAGTTTTGATAAGATAAGCAACATTTACAGGGTGTTGTACCCTTACACAAAAAGCCCAAAGGGTCAAACGAGAAGCTAGTTCAAGACATGAATGAACTAGGGAAAGAGGACTTACCCCAAACAGGAACAACTAACAGATAGCTGTCGAAACATAGATTAGGACTAGACAACCCCAAAATTAGAGGGGACCAATCTAACTCCCTTAATTCGAGGCCGCGAAGCTGCGACAGATTTTAAGTTATGTTTTTTAGGAGATTTTGAATGAAATATGAAGGAATACTTCTTGCATATTTTTTTGTTGCTTCAAACAATTTTTGAGTTGCATCTTATGTTTTTGGGAGTTTATGATTGAGGATTAGATCCTCTTACATCAGCGGTATTAGAGCGGGAGTTCCTAAGTTTGTAGGCAAAAGCATCAATGTGAGGTAGTTTGCACCAAGACCTAGGGGTGGAGTGTTGAGGATTTGTAAACAGATCGCCAAGTGAGGGAGTTTACAAGTGTAAAATCTGAGGGTTTTAAAAATTTATGTTAAGGATTTGTGAGGCCTTAATGATGGAAAAGAGGAAGAAAAAAAGAAATTTTGTCATTGGATGGATTCTAAGGATTGTTGGACTTGAGAAAATAAGAGAGGCCATGAAAAATTAGAGAAGAATATGTGAGGGTTGAAATGATAAAAATGAAGTAGTAGATGAAAGAAATGGAAGCAAAGATAAAAAAGATAAAACAAGAAGAGAAGAGAGTTGGAGGTAATTGCGATTATCTTTCTAATGATATTTTTATTGCAAGAAAAAATAAGATGCAATAGAGTGTCATGTATGTGGCACAAAATAAGAAGAAGAAGATGAATACGAAAAAATTGATGAACTTGAAGCTAAGAAATCTCTTGTCGAAGGCATAATGGTGGAGAATGAGGAGGTTGCAATAGAAGTTGATAGATAGACTTTGAGTGCCCTAAGTATGATAAGGTGATTGGCAAGGAAGGATAAGATCCCCTATTGAGAGAGGAGATAAGAAAGATAGAAGAATTATTTGCAGCCAAAGAAATTGTAGCAATTGTTGTAGATGAAGATGTTGTTGCAACGATAGAGCTTCAGAAGGTTGTAGAAAATAAAGAGGGTAAAGAAGATTCACCGCCAATAAAAGAATAATATTATAATGGCTTGCAAAAATTTCCCATGGAGGTGAGAAGATAAATATTGCAGTGAAGGACAAGGAAGATGATGCTGGAGCAACAAAAAGGTATGAGGTAAATTCTAATTTTGAGTTTAAAATTTAGGACTCTTTACCTTCTATAGAAGAAAATTTTGTAGTTGTAGAAGATGAAGTTGTAGCTGTAGATTGGTATGTGGATGTTACATGTTTGTGTATAGAGGTTGTAGATGATGGTGCATGAGGAACTTGATGGAGGTGGTCAGTTTGTGGTGGGTTGGATCCCATGAAGAAGGAAAGAAAGGAAGAAGAGATGTGGCAAAGGAGGATGGTCCATGGTGGATGTAAGTCCACGAGAGGAAGCATGAATAGATTGCACACTTGGTGGAGGAGGATGAAAATTTTCTCGACTAAGTGTTGGAAGAGGCAGATGAAGAAATAATTTTATCTAAAATTTTTTCAATGGTGGAGTTTCTTGAGGATTGCTTGGAATTCGAAAGGGTGGCACTACCACTCAACTCCATTTTGTGAATCCATATTCACAAAATTTTTCCTACCTTGGGTGTTTGATGTAGGAGCATCCATGATCATCGACAATCTTGCATCAACCAAAAATATTTTCTTGCTTTGTTTTCTATTTTCAATAAGCTAATGTGTGGGGAATTAATTATTTTAACTTCCAAATATTATAATTTCCCCCTATTGTAATTTTTAATTGTAATTTTCGAGGTGAATTTAATTTGGTAAATGTTTCAAGGGAATCCATAGGAATATTCTAGCCTAGGCGTCCATTTCAAGGTGGGGACCACTCCTCAATGTATGTACTTGTATGTCGATTTATATGATTTAAATGCTCTTGCATGTTGGGGTGCCCAAGTTTGCATGTTGGTGCATGTTCTTTCATGGAACCGTTAGAGAATAATGAAGCACATCTAATTGACCAAATTTGATTGACCATGGTTTAGGTGCCCATGTGAAGGCCATGTGAGAATTAAGTAATTTTTATTATTTTATGATTTATTCTCCAAACGAGGCATGGGTTTTCCAAGGAGGTGTTTTTCTTGTGATTTTTCTCATTCACAAGTCTATATATTCAGGCCTTGTCATTTGGGAAGATGACTTTGGGGAGTTGCAAGTTTACATAACCAAATGCTATCGAAATGGATATATATTTGAAGGCTCCAACACTTGGAAATTTATGCATATAGAAAACACATGTGTGAAGGGAGTTTGTTAGCTTCCATGTTTTGTAATCCATAACATTTCGAAATAATATAATATATATTGCTGCATTCTTGCAATTAGTTGTGTGGTTGTTTGTTTTAGATTTGGAAGGAGGTGTGGCTTTTCTTTGGGGAAGAGGAAACAACATTTTGTTGCAAGTTTTGAAGGTGTGTTGCATCAGAAAATAGATTACGATATCCATGATTGAAGATCAACAAAGTTGGTTGTTGAAGGATGCAGATTGAAGAGTCAATTTCGTAGTTCAGGGAGATGATAAGAAGAAGAGGATCATGAGTTTTTCTTTGATAATTTTTTGCTATCATATAGTAGATTTATATCTAATTTGTAATGATTTATATCAGCTCATATGGCTACAAAATAATGTATTTTTAGAAATGTTATGTTATGTAATTTTAGGATATTTTGAATGAAATATGAAGGAATACTTCTTGCAGATTTTTGTGTTGCTTTAAATAATTTCTGAATTGCATCTTATATTGTTGGGAGTTTGTGATTGAGGGTTTGATCCTCTTACATGTATCACTCTCAAGCATGCATTTAGACTAGATGACTTTAATGCAAATTATGATTCTTTTATTGCACTAAGTTGTAGTGTTCCTAGGATGATTTGAAATTATGCAATTCAGGGAGGTGCTGTAGTAAGTACAACTGGTGTGGGAGTACTGAAGCCTACTGTGCAAGGCAAAACTGCATTACTCAGTGCTAGTCTGGTGTCATGTCCCTCATCTACACACCATATCTTTTCACAATAGCTAACCACACCAACCTGTTTGAGATTAATCCTTAGAGTCTTGGTTTAATTGAGCAAAGCATCTTGTTGTAGGCAAGAGGTCACAAGGTCCAATCTTCCTATTTGTGTGATATCGGAACACTACAAGTTACATGATTAGATAATTTGATAGTTTCAAGTGATATGAAGATTAGCTAGAGGTGAAGGTGCACAAAGACACCAAGATCAATGATATGATGGAATTAAAATTTTTGTAGCAAAGTGTAGTAGCATGAGGAGTATTACTTTCCTGAAGTGAAGAAATTGAGTTCAAATATTGCAGATCAGGCAAGCAAGTTGATAAAAGGAATTTGCAAAGAGGAATTTTCAAAGATAGAATTTAAATATTTGATGGCCATCATTGTCTAGTAGTGATTAAATGAATGCAAATGGGTAGCTAACAGGGCTGTAGGCTGGGACCCATCTTTTCTAAATTATGGGAGGATATCTAAAAATATTTAGCATAATTAATTTATAAGAGGATGTTGGAAGAAGGTAAATTAATTATGTGGAGACGAACCGATGAGTCTCTAGAACCGTCCAGAATGGACCAAGTGCCAAAGTCTAGAGTCTTCCTCCCTTCTAGATTATTCATGAGGAGTCCTATTTCATCTGCCCTTAATAAATATCACACCTAACTCACATACTGTACAGTGTAATGGATGGATTTAATGCTTCTTGCTCTATAAATTTATAGATGAGCCTGTGGATAGTAGCGCCCAGAGTTTTACTGAGTTCTCCTGTCTTATTATTGTTTGTGTTTAGTCTAATTGTGTTTTATTTGTCTCTCCATTCCATCAAAACTAAATCGAAAATGTCACGGGTATAAAATCTCACGACCTCAAAATTGTCCCATTCAGTCTCTTCGGAGGCATCCGATAAAAATTGTCCCATTCATAAACCGCTTTGGAAGTGGACATTGTGTTTTTCAAAAGTAATCATGTCGTGTTTCACGGGTATATATTCTCCTCCGAGAAACACGACGTATTCCACAAATCTTAATACGAAAATCCCTTGTTTAACAATTCAGAAAATATGGCCTCACATTTTATTTCCAAAACAATGGTATAATATGGTAGTTAATTCAAAGCAATGCAGCTGTACACTGAAGATGCCTGCGCGACCACTCCTCAGTTGGCATAATAAATTACCATAATTGAGCTATAAATAGACTCCCCTCCTGCGCTTCAAAGCATCTCAACACAAGCAAGGTTTCAATCTTGTTAAGTTTGTTAAAGGTATTAATGGATTCTCCTCCTAATGCTTAGTTCCCTTTGCATATATTCTTCTCATTTTGATAGAAACAGTTTTTATATAAACCATTTGTTTGTAGGTGGTGATAGTCTTTCTTTCTGCAGATATAGTCTTTGGTTGCAAGTGAGCAAAGATGGAGATGAAGAAAGGATGGGTGGTGATGGTGATGATGATAGTGGTGATGATGAGCAGTGTAGAGGGAGATCCAACATGCAGCCCAGCTGGACGATTCTCTTGCGACACAAGGAGGTGCTGCAGTAAGTACAACTGGTGTGGGAGCACTGCAGACTACTGTGCAAGGCAAAACTGCATTGCTCAGTGCTGGCCTGGTGTCACTCCCCTCATCTACACAATAGCTAACCACACCATGCCTCTGTCACCATGTCCATCATGACCGACTTGCAGCGACGATATTCCAGATAACAGGTGTTGCCCACACAAGAGGAATAATCCGTAGAGCAAGTGTTAAGAAGTAAAGCATGTTATCAGTAAGAGTATCTAGAATAATCCTCCATGCTATCTATTGGAGTATTTAGAAACTTAGAAATGTAGTAACAGTAAGGTGAAAAATGAAGCATGCTAGCTATGGAAATGTCGTGCATTTTAGGGGTTGGATAAACAATAGTGCTAACTATTGGAGTATTTAGAAATTTACTTTTTAGGTTTTCAGATCTGTCTTTTTTATCAATAGGTGTCGGTGTGTTTACAATCCTATTATACTTTAATAATATGTTGGGGGGCTTTCAGGTGTGGCTTTTCAAGCCTCTTTTTTCTTATTTGATTTAAGATATGTTATAAAACTAAATGTTTATCGACCTAAACATACTTTTTCATGCATTCATACCTTATTTATTTATTTAGCCGATAGGCTATATATAGAGTGAACTTTCACTCTGAAACCTGTCTCACGCCGTAAAACCGCTGTTGGGTTGTCGTTAAACAGCAAAGGGTTTGCAGGTTTTGAGCCGTCGTCAGAAGAAATCAGACGTAACCAAGTCATATCAGATTTTTTTGTGTCACGCGTGAAAACATATATTAACTGCAGCAGATATTTTTGTTTACAAGGCTGCAAAAATGTACCCTAGCCGCTCAGGTGCACAGAGTGGTAAAAGAATCATGGTCTCTGCGATAGCCTTACCTGCGGTGTAAGCTCCGTATCTGGGCCTCTGCGACCCCACTTCGGAGCTCGTTATGTGCATTATGCGCCCTCCGCCGCCTCTGACGAGCCTCTTGGCGGCCTCCCTGCAACCTAGGAAGACCCCCTCGCCGTTTACAATGAAAATGAACTCCCACTCTTCTGGGGTTTCGTCCATGGTTGGGTATGTGGAGCTCGCCGCACCTGTGTTGTTTACAACAATGTGGACGCCCCCGAAGGCTTGCTCGGCCCTGTCGAAGAGGGTGCCCATGTTGGAGGCCTTGGAAACATCGGCCTTGCAAGTAATGGCTCTGCCTACACCACAATCCCTATTGATTATGGAGGCCACCTTCTCTGCTTTCTCTGTGTTTACACGGTAGCAGATCACAAGATGAGCTCCTTTCCTAGTTAAGTGAAGATTTCTCTGCCAATCCCTCGCGACGCGCCCGTCCCCATGGTCACACACCCTTCTAAACTGCTCCGCTATGTCATTTCTGCGATTCATTTCAGTATGCCCTCCTCTCTGGGACCAGGGTTCAAGGTCCAAACATGGAGATTAAAATTATACTGCCTTAAAAGGTAATTTACCTGTCATCAAGGGAAAAAATTATTCTATACTGAGGTGTGGGTATATAATATTTTTTTTATCGCATTATGTTTATGGATTTTTTTTAATTTTTATTCTAGTAACAGCTTTTGAGTACCTAAAAGTTCTCTAACTCCATAATACCATTATATAATCCTTCTAGTATTTTAACAAAATCCTAGAGCTGTATAGAAGTTTAACAAAATCTTAGAGTTGTATAGAAAAAACTTTCATATATGTTTTTAATGCTGCTCATAAATTCGGCTGGCTTGGCATTATTAGAGGCTGACACTCCTAGTAGTTGTCTGCATATCAGTGATTAGTTCTGAATTACTCCTGTGCAAATACCGCTTTATGCTCATATGGCAATTTTAACTTTTCATTGCTATCACAGTCGAAGTCACTCAATATAATCCCTTTGGTTGGTGTGCGTGTATTCCATGAGGTTGTGTTGTTTATCAAATTGCCTACTGTGACTCGTTTTTAACAGTAATTGTATCTCTCTGAGTAAACTTTCATTTCACTGTGATTTATATAATTGTTACAGTAGTATCGTTTCATTTTGTGTTATCATTCCCTGTTACTGCGGATCAATCTATGTTTGGTCTCTTTCAGAAACTTAGAGAAACAATGTTACAAGCATAATTTTGAGAGACCATGCATCTGTTGTAGACTTGCAAAGTCCTAAGCTGAGCCAGCAGCAGCAAGTTTTGCTGCCTTGATTCAGTCAAGTCGCTAATTTTGACATAAACTGCAGAGCCTTCTACATTTTTGTATTTTTTGGTACAACTTGTCTGTGACTCAATCAATCTTGGACCCACCTTATTTCAAAACTCCAAAAACATTATTAAAAATCCTAAACACTAAAACTTAAAACACTCATCTTCATTTTCAGCATTTATTTATTTAGCAGTAGCTTATTTAAACCCTTAGCATTTTGTTTGATCTAAGAATGATCTCAAACTCATTGAATCATGACCAGTTTCTCGAATTGTGTGTCTCCTAGGTGCAACACAGCAACCAGTACATTGAACTTTAAAAGATTGTTACTTGTTCCAGATTTTTGAGGGGATTTGCAATTTTGATTCATGTAATTGATGTTATTCTGAAATAGAAACACTAAAAATCCAATTTATCTTGAAATACAGTTTTCT
>VDFB02321819.1:15356-30394 GCA_007258455.2 Sequoia sempervirens
AGGGGTTGGATAAACAATAGTGCTAACTATAATTGGGGGTTGGATAAACAATAGTGCTAACTATTGGAGTATTTAGAAATTTACTTTTTAGGTTTTCAGATCTGTCTTTTTTATCAATAGGTGTCGGTGTGTTTACAATCCTATCATACTTTAATAATATGTTGGGGGGCTTTCAGGTGTGGCTTTTCAAGCCTCTATTTTCTTATTTGATTTAAGATATGTTATAAAACTAAATGTTTATCGACCTAAACATACTTTTTCATGCATTCATACCTTATTTATTTATGTATTTACTTTTTAAAATTAGTTTTATGCACTACTTTTAAAGTTAATGTATGTTTATTTATATGTTTGGTTTTGCTGAATCAATGAAAAGGTACATAATAATTTCTCATTTTTAATAATTTTATTTAAATAAAAGTAATTTCTAACAAGATGGATTTTTTTAAATAATAATTATTTTTCAAATTTATTTAATAAGTTCTAATATTTTGATTATTTTTTTCTTCTTAATCAAAAGTGTATTTATCATGTTAGATATTTATTGGCTTTAGATAAATATCTTTCAATGAATATGTTTGAAGATTGACTTGTCTCTTACAAAATTTGAATTAATCTTTTATCTTTTGGCAATTTTTATTAATGCATCTCTACCATTATTTTATTGTATAATATTTCACCTAAATATTATGTCTTTTTAATTTGTTCATGAAAAAAGACATAATACATCAATACACATCATTCTGTCACGAAACTTTGACTTCTTTGTTATCATAATGCTACTTTAACCATCATATTTTAAAATCATGGAGTGGACCTAAGTAAACTCAATATCCTTCGATAAAACTTTCTTAACCAAATTATTTTTTTATACCTTGAAAAACTAATATGTATACTACTTGTCAATGGGCCCTTGGTCTATTGGTGAAGTTGAAATGTTGTAAATGAGCCCACTAGGGATCAAATCTTATTGAATGTAAAGCATCCCACACCAAAAAAGAGATGAGACCGAGATCGTGCCCCATAAAAAAAAATATATGCTACTTATAACAGTAGAAAGTGAAATTGCTGATTTGTATTTCTTATTTTTTCTATCCCTTTACGTAAAAATTTTCACAAATTGTGAGTATTCCCCACACCCTCTTACTCACCCCTTTCAACAATTTCTCATCTAATTAATTTTATCTATCGCCTATGCTTAGAGGGATGTTGTATGAACCCAAATATTTTTTTGTATGAATTATCCAGGGAATGTTTCTTAATATGATAACGTCAAATACTCATTGCTCTTCCCTTTTGGCAGTAACCTTGGTGGGCTTGCCCATAAAATACTTGCCAAATAAAACTATGCAAGCAAATTAAGTTCGTGGCCACAAATAAATGCCATGTTTGTTACCCCTTTTTCTTTGTTTGATGTGTGCTTGCGTATCTCTTATCGAACATTTGAATAATTCTATATTAGCTTTGATAGATTGATTAAAGCTATTTATAACACTCGTGGAGAGAAGGCTTGATTACATTTTCCATTATTAATGCAATTACAGAAGCTCACGAAGTATAATTCAGTTGCCCCATCTATGAAAGTAAATGTTTTGCTGATGATAATGGGAATGAACTCTTCCTTCTCATAATTCACTTAAGTTTTTAAGTTTTTAATTTTTTTCTTTGATGGTGGGTTGCTAAATAACCTTTGCCAATTACTAGTTTAGATTTAACGAACAAGTTGGATTTTGCTATTAATCCTTGCGAAAATATTATGTGGATTGATGTTAACTAGCTAATAACTTTATTATCTAGAGTTCACTAGTAAATTCATAAGTGGCATCGTACTTATTTTTGCTTTAGATTACGTTATGTCTTTTTATACTGCCTATTATTTGAAAATCTATTAAAAATAAAAATCGATCAAAAGTCATTAATAACTATGTGCATGTGTGGAGTAGAGTTGGTGAAATTGTTGTAGGAAGCAGCCATAATTTATATAATAAAAGTAATGGATTTAAAATACAAATAATATAATTTGTTGAGAAATATTTTAAGGTTCAATAAACTATTTGACATGTGGAGATTGTTATAGCTCAATATTAGCTTGAATTTCACACCATCTTGTCTAAGTTGGTTAATAAAATATATATGTTGATTTAATTCCCTTTCACTATGTTCAATAATTGATTGATTAACTAGGTAGTGTTTATATCATGAAAGATGGGATTATTTCTTATTTTATTCTGTGATAGTATGTAGACTCTTGAATCTAATAAGGAGAATAATATTCACGTAAATATTAATGGTAGTAAATATAATATTAATGTTAATATCAAGAGCTATACTTAGGAACTAATATGATAAATAATAACTTTATTATTATTGATATTAATGGCAACGTCAATATTAGAGATACTATTATCAAAGACATTAATGATTTCATTAATTAATATATGTGTAAGGGAAAAATAAAGTTTAACTAGGGTAGTTATATTGATTCACATGGATTGACTGAAAGATTAATTAATAATCACTTGGAAAGGGATAGTTGTAATAAATGAGTATTTTGGAAATTAAGGAGAATTAAGCCTTTAGTTGAAAGAAATAGATGCAAAACAATAGTTTAATATTTATTGCATAGAATATTGTTGATGGTTGAAAGTGTACTTTTTAATATGTTCATTGATTAGGATTGTCAAAATATAAAATTTTATGTTAGTGAAATTCTCACTATACTAGATTGAGCTTATTTCCACAAAGAAGGATTGAGACATAGATCTACATTGTAACTTTTAAAAATAGTTTGACAAATTATGTGTTTATATGACTTGTTCTACCTTTATTTCTAATAGTTGTCTTTAAAAATATTATCCTTCAATCTTATTATGGCTTTTGATTCTTTGTTGAAGCTTGTAAAGATATTGTAAAGGATCTGTTGGCCCCCTTACTTTTCTTAACATGTGTATGTAAGGATTTGGATTGGAAATTACTCCAGAAATCTAAGTAGGGAGAGTTTTATCTTATTATACCAATGCAATGGTGGTTGAATAAAACATTCAAAATAGGTTTGGTTGAATGCAAATGTATAGGTATTTGATCTTGCTCTCTTATGAATGAAGATATTGATTTAGTGATACTTTATGTTCTTTATCTTTATAATAGAATGACAAACCTCTATTTAGAGGACCTAAATTGCCTAGGTATCCATCTTTTATATAATCACCCTATCATTAAAACTTGAATATTTATACATGTTCTAAATTAAGGACCAATTGGTAGTTATGCCCTAGGATGGTGATCAAATAAACACATATTTTATTGTTAATGACAAGGGTATCCTCGCGACCCAACCTAGCAGCCCATATCTTGGGTACCTGGGGCGAGTGGAGGTGAGACTAGTCCCCTGCGGGGGGACCCAACAGTTGGAAAGCTAGTCCCAATCGGGTAAACCCAGGAGTGGAGTCGAACCTGAAACCAATGGGGAGAAAACCCATGGCCCAAGACAACTCCACTACCCATTCCAACAATTAAAAGATATTGAATCAAGAGAGTTAAACCAAGGTTATAAGTCTCCTTGGAGTGTGTTGCATAGTATATCCTTATCTAGGTTTCCTTTCCCTGATTAGCGCAACTGGGTGGCAACCAACAGTGAAACTATCTAGGGAAATGGACCCTAGAAAGGGTTGTGTACCCACTCACATAGTTTTATAACTCATAGAATAGGGGACATGTGATGTATTTGAGTAGAGAATTGAGTTTAGCGTATTTCAATGTTATTGGGTTATGATTGTGATTGAGGTAGAGTCATCATTTGAAACCTAGTGGATATACCCTTTGTTGGTCAGTCAATTGATTTGGAGAAAACTCAAGTTGTCGAACTACAGAGCCTCTGTGCAAATGTTACATAGGCAAGGTCGTCTGAGATGAGCCCCTAAGGACTAGGTTTGGCCCTAAGGATCTATCTTACTAAGGCTTTCTTGAACCCACCAACCTCTCTTGCTAATATGCATACACTATCCCTAATTACAATCTAGTCATAAACTACTCTTTTGATTATTCTAGTTTAAATTAATAATATGGTTGATCTTGATAATCGGGTATCTAATCACTCATTGTCTTACGTGTGCACCGAATCATGTTAACAACTTGCAGGAACATTTATTGAGAGTAAGGAAACTACGATGCGATGGAATGCAAGAGATATTGAGTATGTAAGAGGTATGTTATATTGATCTAAAATAAGTAAACATTATTTTAAAAAAAGAAAAAAATTGACTCATTTCCATCTTTGCTTCAAACTAAATGACATCATTGACTGTTGCCTTAAGTAGCACATTATGTTATTAAATTGTTTAAATATTTTTTTTTTTTGTAAATCAGTAAAGTTTATTGTAGATTAGTTAGGTTATTTGATGTCCATTAAGTGTGTAAAATGTGGGCATGATACTTAGTAAATAAATCTATCAAATTGTAGGTGGATTTGTTTCAATGTTTCAAGTCTATGGAGAAAATTTTCTAGAGTTTGATTAAGGAATATTTTTTCCATTAAAGAGATAAATTGATTCCATCTTCAATCATATCAATGATCATGTAAAGAGTTTCACTTATCCTCAATTAGGTACATTCATCATCAAATCATTCACAAAGTAAACATGTGCTCTTTCTTCCAACACCATTAATTTATAAAATTGTGTGGATGAGTTAGGAATGAAGAGGGTACAAATAGATCATTTTATTCTTTAAAGAATTTTTCATACAAAATAATTTGGATTTTTTTTCTCACTACCATGGAGAGCATAATTGATAAATAGAAGTCTTCTACAAGCAAGCCATGTGCTTTTAGAAGGATTTAAGTTATCATTGAGCTTAATAAGAGAGAAGGGAAATTTGCATGATATTTTTTGGTTAATCTTATGAAATCACTATGTGTTTGTAATTTTGAAGGAACTTAAGTTATCATTTAAGCTAGTAGGTCCTACTTTATGTTTTTTAATTGACTTAAATAAATTTAAGGTTGAGGTGGTTTCAAGTTAGTTCTAAGGTAGTTAAAAGTTAGCCATGACTTGGAATTACCCAAAAAGTGTTATAAATAATAGATCCATTGTCATTTTGTAAGGATATATTTCAAAAATCAATAAAGAGGAAATAGAGAGACTGTGTCATAAAAACTTGAGCATTTTTTGAGATTGTATTAAAAATATCTTGTAAGGATTTTATGCTTGAAGGTTTTTATATTTTTTAGAATGTATAATCTTATCAATTCTTTGCTTTTGGAAAGCATTTTTTCTTGTTGGTTAATAGAACATTTTATTTATTTTGAGTTTGTTGTGTTATTTTGAGTGGGTATTTGAGATATGACATTGTGCTAGGGGGAGAAACTATATATATTTTCCTAAATAGTGAAAAATATATTATGATTGCATGTTGTATAAACATATTATTTTAGAAACATGAATAAATATACCTTGCTATTTATAGATCATTGGCACATTGTACATGCATATATGGAGCAATTTCATCTCCAAAGAAATAAAAATATTATTAGAGCCACTTTGTGGCTAGGGGACCAATCATTAAATAAAAATAATTATGAAATTACCATAAATATCCTAGAGAACTAAAAATTACTTGAAATTTCTATAAATCACCTAGAATAATTAAAAACTATTAGAAATTGCACAAGAATTACAATTTTCTATAAAATTATATAGAAAAATTTGTGAAAATTATATAGCAAAATTAATGGAAATTACATGTTTTATATTACCTTTCCTTGCATTTTAATGGGTCATCCCCTAGATATGTAATTGCATATATAAATCTTAAATGTATGTATATGAATTCCATGCCCCCACTAACTTAATCATGTTCATAATTGGGTATTCCTTCAATAACCTCTAAAATACCATCATTCTATATAACAAGATCTTATTTGAATTTAACTCTCTAAGTAGCCATAATTAATATCTTTGTATTTCAAGCCATTACAACTGACCTCATCCTAAAGTTGTCATAAAACACCAACTTCTTTCATATCATTTTATAAATTTTTAATTTTGTGTTTCATATTCACTCTTGGTTTTATTTTTTTATATTCTTGTGTTACTCTTTTAATTTCATAACCCATGTTTATAACATAACAATATATATATAAATAATAATTTACCAATCTTGACTTCGATCTAGGTGTCAAATATGATCATTAGAAGTTTTGATTATAAGGGAAAAATAGGTTTTGAAGGGACCCAAAACCCTTTACAACAAAAGATACAAAATGCTACAAGATAGGATTTTAAAAAGACCACCAACAGCAACCCAATAGCCAAAAAACACAACCAGGAGGGTGCTACACTAAAAGTAAGGAAAATAACTACCAACAACACCCATCAACCACAAAACAACAAAACAACCTAAAAAACCTACACCCAGTTGGAAACAAAAAGCAACAAAGAAAGAGACCAAGAATTAGTTCAAGCCACTCAGAGTGTTGGCCACCTCAATTTGCTAGTTCCTATGCCTTTCGACCATATCCAACAACTCCTTCTTCTCAGCATCAAAATATTTCTTCCAATCAGCCGACCCTCTACCAACAGGACCTTTTCCTTCATCCTTAGCAACTTTTTTACCTTTTCCCTTGGCCGCGTGCTCTTTCTCCATAAGCTCAAAGAAAAAAACCTGATCCTCCCTAAGCTCACTTATTTTTTTGAAGAGGACTTCCAAGGAGTCCGCATTGTTCTTCATAGAGATATGGCAAGCTTGCATTAATTTTTTGATATTCGCATTAATTCCTAACACCTTGGCTTCCAGAGCTGTCAATCTTTCATCACACATAGATTTAAAGTCATGATAGGACCCTCCAAGGTCCACCATTTTGTCTATAAGAATGTCTGGCATCTCAAAAAATTCTTCATATTCTCCTTCATATTCTTCATATTTGTATTTCATGTTCATACTTAATAACAAAATAAAGTGGTAGTGAAGTTGATAAGTGTTTGTGATTTGTGATTGAGTTTGGTGACAATTGATTCACCCCCCTCTCAGTTGTCTTACACCTTTCAACAGATGTAAGCTTGGAAGAGTTATACACTCTCAATTAGAATAAAGGAGAATCCTTCGTAAATTTCTTACAATGATGGAGGCAAAGAGCTAGTAAGAGCAAGTGGCCCATTCACAACAAGCAACAAGTGGGGATTATCATAGAAAATGTTGATCCAAACCTATCCTTCCACTTGAAGATGCAATGTATCGCAACTTATGATGAACTTGTCCCTAGGGCCCTCAACATCAAGCGAGCTCTAATCTCACAGGGAAAAACACAAGTGTATAAAGACAACCACCCATACACTAGTTCTAACGACAAGCCCTACTTTTGGGCCAAGAACAAAAGTGTTACTAGTGATGGTGTTGTTGATGCAAAGGTGGCCTTAACTACTCTTAGGAAAACAAACACCCAACCCACGAACATGCAACAACTATATGTGCAAGCACCAAACAATCAACCAATGATCAATGATACAAACACTCAACATGGACCACAAAGAACAAACAGTGCTTCCAAGCGACAATTCACTCCCTCAGGTGAACCTATGGAGGATATGCTGAAGCAATTGATACAGTCTAACCTTATCACACTCCCAGATTTCTTAAACTATCAAGATCCACAAGTCAAACCTCGTAGCTATAGAGACAATCATTTTTTGTGTGAATTTCATGGTCGATACAAAGGTCATAACACACAAAATTGTTTTAGACTCAAACATCTAATAGAAGATCTTATTGAATAAGGAGACATAAATCATCTTTTTAAAAAATATGGGAATGAAAATATGGAAATTTACACAACCCCTATGCCTAATCATACAAAAGCAAAAGATTCAAGAAAGGCATCAACCTCAAAAAATGCAAACCATACCCATGATACCACAGTGGTACATATTTATTTATCATACCATGAGGAATCAGATACACATCAAGATAGGGTGATCCCACAATATTGGTTTACAATTTTTGGCCAAACTGGACACTTGAAATAATTTTTCTTAACTAAATCTTCACTTTCGAGCACCTATAGCGGCTAAACAATGAGGAATTTGAAGATGATGAAACTAGAGTTTCATGAAATTTTTTTGTAGATTCTAAATATAATTTTTTCAAATTTTTTTGGAATTAGATTGCATTTCTTTTTTCCATCTCCCTCGAAAACTAGTTTTTTTATAGAAAACATCATTTTTAAAAGTGGCACTCAAGTATAACACATAACTTTTTTTCCATGAAGGATAAAATTCTAATTCTTTTGAATTTAGATTTTTAACTCTGATATATAGTGCTTCCACTTGGTTAGATAGTTTTTTATTGAATATTTTTTCTTTAATCAAGTTTGAGTCAAACCAATTATAATTTAGACATATGACCATTATGTGCGTAACTTTTTTTGTATGTGCTCAGTTCAATTTTGCTTTTTGTTGGATCAAGGACTCCAATATCTAGTGCACTCATATTTTTTCAATTTTTTTGATAATCTTCTATTTTTCCACATGTAGTAGAACAAAAGAGCTTCATTTTAGTCAAAACCTACATTCACAAAGAAATTAATATATATATAATAATAAATTAAATTTATTTAAAATTATATGTTTTGAGAAGCTTATAATAAGGACTACATACTTACAAAAAATAAATTTGAAATGAATTCATTTGATGCCCCAAAAGGTAAATCAAAAAGTGTTTTTTATCAACATTTTGATAAGTGTAAAGGGGACTTTGTTATAGGTATGGTTTAAAAATAGTAGGGTTCTATCCAAGGGGGTTTGATCTATGGTAGTTTGATCAAACCCTCTTCAATTGGAATGCTTAAAATGAAACTTTTTTAAGAATTAAATCATTATATTTTTAAAATATGTGATTTAAGAGGTAAGTGCACCAAGATGGTCACACTTTTGTGGCCACAAAAGTGAAAAATGAGACATAACGCGTTCACGTTATGGCTTTTTAAAAGCAAAAAAAAAAGTGAACATTCTTCATTTGCTTTTTACTGGTTTTCATCTCCGCCCGCGGCCAAAAACCCTGCATTACGCGCTTGCGTTATTTAGGAGGTGATTTCTTCACATTTCGTCAACTTGAGTTCGATTTTCTTCACAAATATGGCACCACGACGACGAAGAGATGCAAGAGGTAAGTTTTATTTGGTATTTGTTATGAATTTTTTTGTTTTAAATTGATTTTGTTTGTTTTAGTTTAGAAATGAATGATTTTTTTTAATTTGTAGGAAATCCTCAACAAGAGGAGGAAAATCCTCAACCAAATCAACTTGAACAAAATCAACCTCAACAAAATCAACCTCAACAACAAAATCAACCTCCCCCACCATTCTCTCAATACCCTCCTGGCACTCAAGAAAATTTGAGGAGTGAAATTGAAAACAATAGAAAAGAAGTTGAGGATCTTATTAGTAGGTTGAGTGATCAAAATTCTTCAACCACAAAAAGAATACATCTAGCAGATTCATTGAAGGATTTGTTAAAAAATGTAGATGCAATTACCCAACAAATATCTGGATGGCAAAATAGGAGGCAAACATCGAGGGAATATTATGTAGACAAGTTATCATATAAACAAGTTAAAGATTTAAAGATTACTAAAGTGATTTGTGCTCTCTATTCTTGACTTCGAAACAAATCAAAATATCACCCCTCAATGCAAAGGGTTTCCTATTCATTGGTGCCACCTTGAGATTAAGAAACCATTTTTATTACGAGATGGTATATAGTCTTTGATTACCTTTGTGCAATATAGCTGTGAAGTCCCCAATATTTTCTTAGGAAATTATAACTTTGTGAGTTTGTGTTGGACAAATCGATTATTTTTGATATGAGGGAGTTTAGGTGGGGGTCAACCTGGCGGGATAGGCGGTGCCATGACCCGGATCCTACGGCCGGGGGAGACAACATCTCACTAGACACCCTCGGCGGTGCTTGATGCACAGGTTGCAAAGGAGAGTGCTAATGTAGAGACTTTGTAGGCAATCACATCCTTGACTCGGAGTGTCATCCACCACACTAACCCCATTGTACAGTGCAATCCAGGGGAGTCTTCAGGTGGTGGCCTTCGAGGCCATGTGTGTCGATCTTGCGGAGCCACTTGTTCATATGACCCTACCGACCCTCAGGAGGGTGCTATGCAGAATCCATATCCTTCTACACAGCCTGATCCGTATGCATCTACGGGGATGGAGAGGGCGGCTGACATTCTACATGATGCATATGGTATTGACAGTCAGGTAAAATTCAACATGTTCATTGAATTTAGTTTATTAAATTTCGATTGTGAAATGCAAGATTAACTAATTTAGTTTTATTATTTTAATAAAATTGCAGGGTCATAGCGTTGAGCCTGGATATACTAGTCATCAGCCTACTTATTTTTGTAGTACACCTATCAGTGGGGTATGTAAAGTTAGTAAACAATTCTAAATTTAGTACACATGTGTTAATAGCATTGTTTTACAATGGTATTTTAATATGTTATTTTGGATGTTGAACAGGGTACTGTCGAAGGATTCAAGGGAACACCTTCGAGTGCAAGTAGATTTAGTCAAACATTCATGGAGGTAATATAGAATAAAGAGAACTTAACTAATGAATTCTAAGTTTAATCTAGATTTGTGTATATATAGTCATAAGAGTATATGGGTTCACTAGGTTATTATTCAAGCTTTTAAAAATCGTCCTACTATGATTGTTTGTCTTAGAATTCCTACACTAGCAAGCTATATATAATAAAAATTTAACATGGAATTGACAAAGGTAGAGCTACATTCTACTCCATCCTATATAATTTTTTGTGATGTCAACATAACCAAGAATAAGACTATGGATGTCCTACACATGATGTCAATGTAACCAAAAATAAAACTTCTATCCTCGACCCTATCTATCAGCCACTTGACTCCTTCAATATCTCCTAGATGCTTGGAGATGCTTAAGACTAGGTCAAAATACCCTATATTCTCTTCATTTGTTGCATAGCTCATCAAGTTTCCCTATATGTTATCTAACTAATCATGATTGCATGGAAAGAAGTTATAAGTACTCATTAAAATCTCAACTATTGAAGCCTCCTCAAACTTTCCCATAGGATGTGGAAAATGCTTAGAAATGATTAAATTCCCTAATAGGGTGTGGGAGATCTTTTAGGAAAACATTTGACACTAATTTGATCCATTGAATTCTTCTTCATTCTTATATATTCCTCAAATATGCATGCAATACCCCTATCATACCTAAATCTACTACATTCATGTCCTTGTTAGCTAGCATGTAGGTGATGGTATAGTCCCATGAATTTTATGTCTTCTTTTTCATTTTCTATCTGATCCTCTTTTATCTCACTACTGGTCCTCACATAAAAGAAAAGAAAAACATTACTTCTTTTTCTCATCCTAAGGCCCCTAAGGTTTAAACCCCTTAGATGCAAGGATTCAAAGCATCAACCATGTGGTACAAATGACTAAAATCCCAAAAGGCGATCGTAGCAATGAAGAGGGCGAAGAGTGAGAGCTACACTAGTGACTCAGGAGAAACTTCAGCTTTCAAAAACAAAGACAATTAGGCTGGCAAACATGTGGACCAGGACAACATTTGGTGGAAGAGGAAGAAAGATGATTAGAACTCTGGAGGCCCACCATACTGGATTTTGATATTCAACCATGAGAGCAGAAGAGAGAGCTGATATCATGTATCAAAACAGTAAGCATGCATTCTTCCAGCTAATGGATAAGGAGATGATTACTTTTCTTCATTTTCATTTGCATAACCATATCACGGCGTGGGAACCATGAAGACCAAGGATGTCCAGTTTTATGTGGAGGTAATGGATGTGGTCCAAACTTTAGGAGGGGCAAGAAGGTCAATGTATGATCTTGATGAAATTAAGGAAGAACAATAAGAGAGGAATAGGAAAAATAAAATCAATACATAGTTTCAAGGATTTGTCAAGCGAGTAAGAGAGCTATGGGAGCAACCTCATCTAAAATATTTTGAACTAGAATTTTATATAGCATTTAGAGAGCTTGGTTTTCATGGAGTTCCTTTCAAATCCTCTGCTTTTATTGTTCCTATGGTAAATTTTTTGGTAGAGTTGGTGGAATTACCTTTCTTAGTAATCACTATTACTGAGATTGAGATTGTTAACCTTGAGAGAGTAGGACTTGGGAAAAAGGGATTTGATATGGCTATTGTTTTCAAATAATTCAAGCGAGATGTACTCCATATGTACGCCATTCCTCAATCTTCACTTGATGACATCAAGGAATGGATGAACTCCATGGATATAAAGTATTATGAAAGTAGAATGAACTTGAATTGGCGACCAATTTGTAAGACTATTACTAATGATCTAGATAAATTTATTGAAGATGTTGGTTGGGAATTTTTGAATATGGAAGCTAGTGATTTTGATTCTAATAATTCAGAAGGGTCAGATCAAGGATACAAACCCTCTAATGTAGAAGAGGAATCACAATTAGATTTCATACAGCCACCATCAAGAGTGTTACAAGCCAATCAACAAGATGGAGGAAATTCTTATATAAGGATAATTTTCAATGTTGTAGGTACCAGCTTTAATGCCAACTACAATGGCAACATTGAAATTCCCTAGCAATATTTATGTTAAGAAAATTTCCTTTAGATGCAAGGATTCAAAGCACATCAACCATGTGGCTTAATTTATATCATAAGTTGTACCATGATGTTCACTATGCATTCCTCTACTCTTTCAATTGTCAAATGTGCCACTGACTTGTCATTGATCACCATCATATTCTCCTTTTCATGATTATTTTCTCTATCATCTTTGGTATAAACACTTGACTATTATATTTAACTCAAGTGAGGAAACTTAAAAATCATAATGATAGGCCAAAGAAAGAATATTCAGTCTTTTCATGGTAAAAGGAGACCTCAATTTAATCACTGTCATCCTCAAAAGGTTAATTCCATTGTCAAACATTTATTGCATATCTTAAACTATGACAAGTGTTTAATAAGGGTTTTGAAGAATAGGCCCTTGACAAGTTAGCTCCATCATTTTTTATTGTTGTTGTATCTTTATTTAGCTCTTACTCCATTCCTTGCAATAGTGATACTTGGATTTGTCATACTTAACTTAGTTGGCTACTATCAAAGCTCCTTTTGACTTGATCATCTCTTCTTCTCATATTGGTTGTCATATTTTACATTGTGTTTTGATGCTTTTTCACTTAAAATTTGTCCTAAAGGTTCTTTTGTTTTTCAATGTGATTGTCCCTGGTTATTGCTTTTTAAAAAATTGATAATCATATTTATTTGCTTCGTTACGTACATCATTCAAACTCAAAGCATTACTTCAAATTAGTACTATTTTGTGATTGAATAGTACATTTGTTTATTTTGAGGATGTTGGTAGTAGAAACACGTAGCGTAACAAAGGGCAATGGATATTGATGACCTGCAATAGAATCTCGATGGCTCACGATAGGGGAGGTATGAGAGAGGTACTAAAATTTCAATTTACATTCGTTGTTATAGATGAACTAGTTCTAATTAGAAAAAATCAAACCATTATTGATTAAGTAGTTTAATTTCTATTCCGGATGGTTTATCACAGGGGCTCAAGCATGCACGAGCATCGAACAAATATTTCCCTCAAGGAGAATGATCGTCAGATGGCTGTAAGTGATTAAATTTTGTTAAATATATTAATTTTTATAATGTAATTTCTATATATTAATGTCTTTACTTCTTATTGTAACGGTTGAAACTTGACCAGGAGCTAAATCATAGGAGGAGCAGCAGGAGCACTCCTCAATAGAAATGGGTGACAGATTTCGCCATCGAATTAAGCGGGGAAAGGGAAAGAAATTTGTATTTGAACCAGAGCATGGAGAGAAATGAATTTTGAATGTAGAGCCCTTTGTTGTATACCTACATGGCAATTTTGTACATATTTTGTATTCAATATATTTGACATTGTATGCCTATATGGCATTCTCGTAAGCCTATATGGCTTTTTTGTAACTATATTTTATACTTATATTGACATATATTGATGTACATGCGTACATGGCTATTTGATTAATACAAATCTTTTTTATTGATGGTGTCCATATTTGCATTATAAATTAATGGTTCAATAGATATGAGTTACATGTATTCAAGTGTATACTTTACAACTTAAGCACATATACTTTTTGACTTATGTTGGAACATCAAAAAGTGTGAAAATTTGTGTTTTGATCAAAGCGTAAGCCAATTTTGCAATTCTCGGTTCATGAATGTATGGACTGCTTCTTTTCTTGGCGAATGTTTGTTTGGGTGCGAAGACAAAATTCCTCATTTTGAACCGACCTTGTTTGCCTTCCACCGCAGAGAAAATGTTCTGCTGTTGATTCAATGATCAATAATGGTTGATTAGCAAAACACTTGACATTTTTTATGTTTTGAACTTTAATTTATAATTTTGTAGTTTATATTCATAGATTGATTACATTGCATTGCACATCTTTCAAACTCAAAGCATTTACTTCATTGCATAACTAATAACTAGATCTTTGATAGATGACAAAATTTCAATTACAATATATAGTTTTATAAAATTAAGCTAAGCGGTTATGCAATTACTTCACATTGCATAACTAATAACTAGGGCTTGACTACCAATTGCATTTGCTTGTCATGGCATTCTATGAGACCACACTTCTTTGAGGCATTTTTTCAAATAGTTCACTGCCTTGTCTATACTACCACATTTTTGATACATGTCTACCAAAGCATTTTGTCAAATAGTTGAAGTGTTGCCTTGTTGCTATGGCCGAAAGCCTAAAATAAGTGCTTTCGTACAAGCTATGCATGCTTGGAAAGAATCTATCAAAAGCATAATAGTAAGCAATATCATAGACAAGGTAGTGAACTCTTTGAAAAAATGCCTCAAAGAAATGAGGTCTCATGACTGATGGAATGCCATGAAAATCAAAAATATTTGATTGTCATGGCATTCCATCACCATGAGACTTCATT
>VDFB02321820.1:0-74522 GCA_007258455.2 Sequoia sempervirens
AACCTGATAAGGCTAGATGATCCTTGCAGCAACCCACATATGAATGTGACAACATTTTCTAGGAAGACTGACCTTAATCTATAATTGGATCTTCTAAGAATAATCATAATTCACCATAACAAATTATTTTCATATATTTAAAAATAAATTTCAATTTTCATCCTTCCAAATATTTATATTTTCTACATAATGATAAAAGGAAAGCAACAACATAATTCCTATCTTGAGGTATGCATTTAAAAGCGTCTAGTTATAAGGCTCTTAGAGGAAGTATTTTGACTCAGCATGACCAAGATATACGTGCAATACTTACTGAGCACCAAGCCTTCTAGACAAAGACAAGATACACTATAATGTTTGATGCAAGAAGTGATTTCAAAACTAAAAAGTATTTTTATTTCCTTGCCTCTTGTCTGATAGGGACCGTGCGATGCCACTCAAATATATCCCACCAAACAACAAAAAATGTCTAGTCATCTTGCAACTAGTCAATTTCTTGGAGATGGGATATGTTGTTCATGTTTTTACTAATTATGCTTCTAAAATTCTTGCCATCAAAAAGCTTCTAGGACAACACCACTATTTTTGGACTCCTTGTCTAGCACATATGCATAGTTCTAAAGGAATTTGTGAAATTTATATGGGACAATTGAATTATGGACAAGGCAAAAGTGATAACTGATACATTCAAAAGCATACCCAGGTCTTGAACTTAATGAATAATATACTCAGATTAAAAGTAGCTTGTTTTCCCTGCAACTGTGTGCTTTTATACACATTTGATCTCCATTCAATTGACTATGATACAAAGATGCTATATAAGGGAATAGTTATCAATAAGGGGTAGATTGAATCAAAATGTTGTAGAGAAATAGATGGTATTGATGATTAACTACTAGGATTGCAATAACCAACATCAAGTCTTCCTAACATAGTACTTCATTTATATTCAAGAATTTAGAATTTTAATTGATATGAATTCATTAATAAGATCAACTATATAGGGATTACTAGAATCATCTTTCCTACATTCTACAGAATCTATCATCAGGGTTAAGAAAGACCCAAAACGTCATATGATTAAAATACCAGGCAATTGACTCCAGACAACATATACCCTTCAAAGAGTCACAGTTGAATTCATTGACATATCTTTGTGAAGAGATACAGTAAGATCCCCTTCTTTTTGGGGACTTCAAGAGTACAAGTATAGAGCACATCAAACCAGTCCACTTGCAGGTGCACTGCCTAGTGGCCCTAAAGCTACATTGAAACATTTGTAATTGTGCTAGTCTACTAACAATATTATTAATTTATGATTTCCATGCATAATATAAATTTATACAAGAGTTATACTAATTAGTGTTTCGATATGAGATAGACTAGAAATAACATGATTACAAGTACATATGATTGATAATATTATTTTCAAATAAATAACATATACAATCAAATTATTCTTAGAAGAATATGTCACTAAGGAAATAAATTACATTTTTCCTTAATGAAATGACATTTTAAAGACATGGTTTTCAATTCTTCTAAAATTCAAATATTATGCTTATAGAAGCTTTCAATACACAATTTTTTCATAGTAAATCAACTCAAGCATGCTTGTAAAAAAAATGTTCTCTTTTTTTTGTACCTATATCTTTCTTTCCAAGCATCCAGAGTGCATTCAACAAATGATTTTACTTTGTTTGCTATTAACTAGGATGTATCTTCTACTAAATTAACCCTCTCATATATTATTTATCCTACATTTAATATTCTCTTTTGAAATAGAATACTACTTAATATGTTACAATACATCTTCTACAAGACATCAAAGAAACAATTCCACTAATTGTGGAAGACAACGTGGACCAAACAGAAACTATGTACAGATGCTTCCCCCATATGAAAACTTTTATAAATTGTATAGTCTATTTTAGAAAACAATGGCTGCTTTTCTCTATCAAACTAGTATGTTATTCCCATGTATTGTCCTATTTGTCGAAATGTCCCTACTGATATTGTTGTTAATCCTAGTAAAACATACCCCTCAATTTCTTATCCTATTGCTATGCAATGTAGTATTCTTCTTGTACTTCTTCACATAGATTATTGCCAAATGATTTTAGTCCAAACTATAAGTACTCACCCTCTAGATCTAAACCCAAGAAACTGGAGACACAGTAAAGTTAAGCTTAATGTGTCATGATAACATTCTTCAGTAGAAGTAGATAATGCAAAGAAGAAATGGATACAGTGCCAAGCCATTCAAGTTCTAAAGAGCTTGCAAAAGCAATTGAAGAAAGTGAACAAGTTAAATTGAATCAAAAGGGATTCAGGTACCGCAAAAAGCAAAATAAATATAAAGGTGCTAAGACATGCCCATGGGATCATTTTGCTGCATAAATTAGGGAGCCTAGATCTAAGAAACGTCAATGGCTTGGAACATTTGATATGATTGAAGAGGCTGAAAATTCCTATGAAACAACTGCTAGGTGCATGGAAGTAACTAAGGAAAGTACAAAGTCCAATTATATCATTCCAAGTCAATGGAATTTCTCTAAAGATGCTTTGTGCTCATCCTAGAAATAGGACTCTACAGCCAAAGCAAATCAATGTTTTGTTCAAACTTCCAGATTAACGCATCCACCATCTGATTATATGTGTAGTAATTCAACACATATGATACAAAATTTTAAAGCCAAAGAAGCAACACAAAATGATGTTCACTCAAATACAGGTCTATTGGATGAAGTAATCTGCAAATACATTCCGATTTTACATTACACAAGTGCTATTGAAGACAACCAGAAGAATGGTGGTACATATCAAGTGCCAAGTGGAAAAGTTCACAACTTCATAGACACAAATTATGACTCTCTTTACATGAACCATGTCAAGGGTATGATTCTTAACACCAAATTTAGATATCAATTTCCTATTCATAGTAGTTCTCTATCATAGTAGTATGAAATAATAGATTATGTCACTAGATATTGACATTTTGTGTTATTTTTACTAATATTATTTCTTACTAATTAAGTTCGTTTCCCACAAATTTCTGTAGATGATGCAACAACTATTGATAGTTTTGTCAACCAATCTCCAATGTTGTTTGAATGTGGTAGTGTTTCCAACGAGATGAACAAAGCTGAATACAAGTCAAGTATTGAACATGTCCTTCAGCGTCCCCATGCTGATACTAAGAACATGAACAAGAACATTGACAATGGATGTTGTTCTGCCACCAAGGAACCTGCTACTTCCATTGCCATACAACGAATGAGCCATTGTGAGATCTGTTCACAAACTGCAATGGAACTGCAAAAAATAAACAATAGACTGCAACATATGGAGGAAACCATCAAGTTATTGATGGAATCTGATGCAAAAATCATGCACAATTTCCCAACCATGCTATCCTTTTCTTAGAATTCCAATTTCAACAGACATGCAAAAATGTGTATAATTTTGAAAACTTTGGAAATGTGTATAATTCCCTTGATATCACTTTCTATTTCAAATTACAATTCTAAAACCAAAATTGAGTTTAACATAATTATTGGCTATAGATAGTTTTCAAATTTGATTTTTGTAATTTTCCATTTTCTTATGTTTACAGTTCCTTCTATATGCATGTCTTCAAATACTAAAAATGAAAATTAATGTAAAATTTTGTTGTCTACTTCTTAGTTTTCAAATGTAATCTTTTTCTTCCTAAAAATTAGAAATCAAATATAATTATACTCAATATTTTTTACTCTTATAAAAGGTCCACTTGCATTATACTCTTTTATGAAATTTATGCACTTATGTTTAACTCTTTTCCAACTTAGATTTATGCAAATAGATTGAAGCACTACAAATATTTATACATTTTCCTACAATTAGAAATCAACAAAATAAAAAATATAATTAATTTACAATGATTTTAAATTCTAATATATTGTAATGACATTTGGGAATTATCTATTGCAGAAGCCGAAGAGGTACATAACTAACAAAACAACATAACAAAACATTGAAAGTGAAACAAGTAGAAAAATAAAACGTAATACTAGACATGTGAAACCAAGAAGTTATAGATTTAGATAATTACCAATTCAAAAGTCATACTCAGCCTTGCAATATTGATATTGCATTAAAAGGTGAAGGACTACATAGAATGAAAACATTTGCATACAATGTAGGTGACTATTTATATTCGACTCAATAGAACTACTACTCAACTATCGTTACACATCAAACCAGCTACGAAATGGGACTATTTATTATTTCCTCACTTGTCTTGCAAAAAATGAAAAAGAAGCAAGAAAGTCATATAACTACGAATTGGACCCAAGACATCTACACCAATTACATGGAGTACATGATCGTACAACATATCTTTGTAGAATGCGATTATCTGCAAAACCAAGTTCTCCTAACAAAGAAATTTTACTCTAGGGAGATGTATTTTGCATTCAATGGCTATCAAAATGGCTAGATATACAAATATGTCTCTGGTCAATGACAACAGGGAAAAACTATTTGTAATTCAACAAATCAGCCCTTGGAGAGTCCTTCTCACTTCTCTTCCACAATGAAAATGCTTCAAATGGAAACTTCGAGCCACTTTTAAGAAGCCAAAGACAATCTCTAAACTACCAACCAGCAACAAAACTTCATCAACTCAAACAACTGATGAAAAATAATAATCAAAATCAAATTACAAAACATTTTAAACAAAAAAAATATTAAAACAACTATCACACATGGAAAAATCATAAATGATAGATGTAGATAATTATCAAATCAAATGCCAAACTCTAGTTTTCGACATTGATATTGTACTTAAAAATCAAGGAATATTTAGAATGAACAATTTTAAGTACAATGTTGGAGATTGCTTGTTTGAATCATTAGAACTCTTACTCAATTTTTAGTACACATCAATCCAACTACGAAATGGAGCCATTGATCACTTCTTAAATTGTCTTAAAAAACGTGAAGAAGAGGCAATTATATCATTCAATCGTGACTTGAATCCTCAAACTCTATGATTTACACAAAGTACCGAACCTTGAAACATATCTACATAGAATGTGACTATCAGCAAAACCAACCACAATGGACACAAAAATTGGACTATGGGGAGATATTTTTTGAATTCTATGGATATCCAAATGGCTAAATATACAAATATGTACTTGGTCAAAGACAAAAGGTAAAAATTACTTGCACTTCAATGAATCAAATGATGCAAACTCGTACTCTATTCTTTTCCACGATGCAAATGGGTATGTGCAGGATCATCATGGAAAAAACAAGCCCTTAAGTGGCAAAAAATTTAGAAAAATCAGAGTTAGGCAACTTGACGTAAAAATTTGAATAAGTTATCTATATTATTTAAAAAATATGTAAGAATATAATTTGTATCAAATTGAATGTAGTTTCTAAACTATTAGGTTTATTTAAAAAAAGAAAAAATCTATTTGGTGAAAATTTGAAATTTCAATGCAGTAGTACTTAAATTTCAGGGAAAAAATAAGAAGTAGGTGTCTATCTAACCACCCTAACCATAATAAAATGATAATAATTTTTTATAATATTTTAGATATAAGTAGAGGACTCCATGTCCAAAATCGTGATGCATATTTTTGTAATTTTTTCCAAGTAAATAATTAATTATGATTTTTTTATTATAAATTTTAAAAACATAAAAAACCTATATGTCTAACCACCTTAACTTAGTCAAAACTTCATGAAATTTATTTTTTATTTTTTTAATCCTATATTATGTGAACCATGGAATGTGACACATGTTTCTGATTCAAAAAATGTGATACCGTTTGAAAGCTATAGATGTTTTTCAATCAGCCTATCAATTAGGACTTTAGTCAGAATTCAAATAGAAAATGAATAATAATTATTTATTAAATTCAAAGTAAAGTATAATTTATGTTGGTGGAAAGCCCATCTCCTTTAAAAAACTTTTCGTTTCATTAAATTTGGGTAAAAAAAAAGTCATCAGCCACATACCCTACAAATACCCATTATATTGCCACTTTTTGGCCCATCATGATCCTGCACATACCCAAATCCTCGTGCTGGCCATTTCGAACCACTTCTACTGTATCAATCACACAATATAAACTATGAGTCACCAACAAAAAACTCAGAAATTAGACAATTGAGAACAAAAAATAATCATAATCAAATAATACATCCTATGAAAAGGAAAAAGCCAAAAAAATTGACCCTCACTTCCCTCCACAAAATCAAAAAGAAAATACACAAGAACCAGTCACTAACATCTACAATGTCAAAAGAGAAGTCCTCACTCTCACCAATAGCAATATTTGAAAAAAAAATACAAGAAACACAAAAAAATGCATGCGCGATCTGCCAAATGTTGTATTTCAACAAAGACATTAGGGTTTTCAAAGAAAAATACAAACAAACCTACTACAAATTAATACAATCTAATGATCCAATATTGGTAGATTCTATTTGTTGAAAATGTCATACATCATTGAAACAATCCATGCTTCCTAAATATGCTACACCACATAATATTCAAACAAACAAACCCTTAAAATATGTACAAACTCTATCACAATTAGAAGAAGGACTTGTTTCACTTAGAATTGCATTTGCTCAAATTTGGAAACTAAGATACAAAAGATCTCAAATAGGATTAACTGGTTCCATCAATAATGTGCCAGTCAACATGACCATTATACAAAAAGCACTACCACAATCTATTGATGAAGCATCAACAATATCATGCATGCATTGGCCTAATTAAGCGAAACAATGCTTTACAAAATGGAAAAGGTTGAAATTAAAAAAGATTGGGAAGAATCATTCCAAATCAATGATCAAAATGAAAAAAGAAATGAGCAAAGTACAACAAAAACTAAATCAGAAAGCATTGACACAGACCATCAATACCCCTCTGAATCTTTAATCCATGGATTCACCGAATCTAGATCTATACATAGAATGCAAGACAAAATTATCGAAATAACACCTGCACAAGAGAATTCTCCTATTGGAATCTTCAAAGATAAGTATTCTGAAGAGATGAATTTCCCTACACTATTTTTTGGCAATCCACGCGATGATGACATTGTCAAAAAATTCACATACCAAAAAATTGCACAATGGGAGTTGCTACATTCAAATCGACAATTTGCCTACCACATAACAAACTTATTTTTCAAGACCATTAAAATACTTATATAAGAGGTAATGTCTACAATGTGGATAAGAATTTGTAAAGGTCAATTACAAGGAAGAAAGCTACTAGCTAAATATGTCAAAGACAAACCTAACCTAGAGAAGATACTCAAATCAGATATTGGCTATATTGATTCCAAAAGGATAAGAACATCTCCATATTATTTACAACAACTTAAAAAAAAAGTATTTGCAATGATACGACAACTAGGACCTCCTACTTTTTTGGTTACATTTACTAGTGCCAAACAAAACTAGGATCCTTTATCTAATACACTTGAACAATTACATAGTACACATCAATCAAGATCACAAGAACATGAAGCTTATAGCCAAAATAAAAATAAAAAATTCAATCTCATAAAAAAAGATCTAGTTACTTGTGCACGTTACTATAGACATAGAATAAATGCAATCAAAAGATTAATATTTATAGATGATTCTTTCTTTGGAAATGTCGTAGACTATTTCTCAGTAACTAAATTCCAAAATCATGGAAATGAACATGATCACTTTCTTCTATGCATTAAAAATGCACCTATCTATGGCAAAGACAACAATGCAAATATTATAGACTTTGTAGATAAGTACATAACTTGTAGCACAAAACATCTGCAACCTCATATAGCTATATTACACAAGCATCATCATACAAAGCAATGTAGAAAAACAAAAAAATCCACGTGCGAATACAATTTCCCATTCCCACCAATGGAGAAAACTATAATACTCCATCCGCTAGAAGAGAGAAATGAAGATATAATTTCAATTGCCAACAAAATCTTCTCAAACTTGGAGAAAGCAACATATGAAATAACATTCTCTTTTCAAATGTTTCTATATGAAATGGATATCAATGAGGAGAATTATATCATGGCTGTCAGATCAACACTTCATAGACCCACACTACTATTACAAAGAAAACCATCGCAAATATGGAACAATTGTTTTGCAAAGAAAAATCCACAATTATGGAAAACATATACAGATGCACAATTTGTTGTCAGCACATATGCAACAACGATGTATTGTAGCTCTTACATGACAAAGGTTGACAAATCAATGACAAGGAATTTAAAAGAATACATATAGACCACCAACATAACAATATAGATGTAATAACGATGATAACCAGACTTGGAAATGCTTTACTCACTAACTCATTTGACTGCAAAATCCGATGAAAATTTCCAATGAAATATCTATAATTTGATGTATCATCGGGTGCTTATAAAATTTGATGTGTGATTTTCAATTTTTTGTAAGTTTATCCCCAACATTCATCGAAATTTCGACGAACCTGGGTTTCGTCAAAATTTTGACAAACATGAAAAATAGAAAAAAAAAATTTGTGGCCAACATAAAGAAAAGTGAGTTCGCTCCTGATTTATTGCGACAGTGTTTTTCTCTACTTGAGATGGTTTTTGGAGAACTAAGGACGATTTTCTTGGGAAAACAGAAAAAATTCAAGAAGATATCGCCAAAGTTGAGGGTAGTCATTGTCTTTTTTGCAGAATTCAGCTTAGAAGTCAGATTTGTAGTTCCAAGTTTGAAAAATCATATTTTAAAGCAACATCTCATCGATTTCATTTTAGAGTTTTTAGGTTTTGAGAATTTCATGTCCAGATTTTGTTGTGTGGAATCACCATAAGATCACAACCAAGGAACATATTCTGTGACTATAATTATCCTGATCCATAACTCCATTGGTCATGGGCCAAACAGCTATAAAAAATACAAGATGCATTCATGTGCGACCCAAGCTCTAATGGGCTATGTAAGCTGTGATAGAAATGGAGGCACCTCATATAATGTAAAGCCAATTGGCTGCTGTATAAATGCAGGCGTCAATCATCAATAAGTATCTCCAAAGCTGTCCTCAAGCTCTAACAACAAAGCGGTACCTAATGCACCATAGCATGATCAAGAGCGATTACCTCTGCTGCTAAATAAAGAGCCTATAACTCTAGTTGATATGCACGGCTGTTATAACACCATGTAGTGCATTCAAGCACAACCCATGTTTAATGGCTATTCTAGAGAGTGATCAATATTTCTAAACCCATGAATGTTACTTAAAAGTGTATAGCTTAAACTACAAACCAAGTTTGTTACATACTTGAATGCACCTTGGGTTACCACAAACTATAATAATGTGATATGCTAATAACCAATATGGAAAGTATTAAAACAAGACCCATGATATATAGGATACATTTCCCTGATTACGTTTACATACCTTAATGATCAAACACAAGCTTCCCACACACTCTAGGATACAATCCAAGATCATACCACAACTTTGTCAAGACAACTAATTTTCTGACCCAAGATTTAAGGTTGTTTTTTAATACCAACAGAAGCATTGGTAAGAGCATGATTAGGGTACAAACCCTAGGCCTCCGTAGAAACATAAACAATGACTATAGTAGATTAGTGAGGTTGCAATACCAGAGAGATTGAGACATTATAGGTAATAACAAAATCTTGCAATCTAAAGATTGTAGCCAATAACAAGCAAACTGTGTAGCTTAGTGACATTTGTAAATGAAATCTACGATAAGAAGAATGATAGTCACTTGAGATGTGATAGTCAAAAAGAGGCTGAGCAGTAACAAGATAATAAAGCTCAAACCTTGCATAGTAAAGTGGAGATTTTAATAGTGAGTTTCCTTACCCCCTTGCTGACCTTAAGGGTTTTTCAAATTATTTTAGTAGTGTTAGACAAGGCAAATGCAATCAAGGAATGAATGTCCAAATGAAGTAACAGTGGTAATCATAGGTTCAATGTTTCTTCTTAGCCATTAATGTATAATGGAGGTAGTGGATTGCATGTTTGAGCAATGTTTTGAGACTCATCAAAGATGGGAGAATAGTGAATAATACCTTGTGGACTGCGGGAAGTAGTGTCAATAAGGTGCTGAAGGATCTTTAAGATCTACAATACCATGAAACAATGAGTCCCCTATAGTAAGTAGGCAGTCTATAGGGCATAGTTTGATTTTATAGAAGGATGCTCATGAAAGGAATCTTCAAGTGATAGTGAGTGAGCTGTTTGAGATTGTAGCTAAGGGTGCAATACCCAGTCTTAAAGGAAGTTAGCAAAGCAATAAATGTGCAACAAAATCGAATCGTACACAACAAACAATTCACAATGTTATCTTCCATAATGCCTTGAGTTTGAAGACAAAAATCTCATTGTATCTTCATGATGAAAGTGGTGATCTTAATGGTCAATCACTGGCAACCATGATTTTAAAACATGCTATTGTGCTTATGGAGGCAACATTTTAAGCAAGGCAGTGAGTGGTGGTTTGGAACAATGGCAGGTATGAAGGACTTGCTTTATATGCATACTATGCAGTCTAGCTTAAGACAACGTTCTTAGAAGAGATTGAAGGTGGATTATGGAACTCAAGGGTTACCATGAAAAGGATTAAAGAAAAGACTGAAATCTATTTAAAAGTCACGGTCATGAAGATATTAAAGATGTCATGCAAAACCCTAGTAGCTGGAGTAGTGAATACAGTGCCAAAGAGGATAGTGTGCTGGGGCAGATTTAGGAGATCTCCACATTATCTAATTATAGGGAAATACATCATTTATTTATTTTTTTAATTAAAAGAAATCATTCTAAACCCTATATAGGAAACATTGATACTTCAAAAGCCTCTGAAGGAATTTGAGATTATGCAAATATATGTCAAATAAATACCTAGATTACAAATAGTAGCGGGAACAATGTAAGATTTGTTGAGCAAAGTAGGAATGAGATAAGCAACAATGAATCTTATGCCTCCTTTCACACACATCTCCTCACCGTTCTCTGTCATTCTTTACGGAAACACTTTTCCATTTTGGCGGTCTATGCTTGAAAATAATGTTTTGACGGAGGTTTTAGAGTATGTTTATTAAAATGAAAACTCCATTCTGGTGGGCTACGCCTGAAAATAAGATGTTGACAAAAATTTTAAGGTATGTTTATTAAATTTTTAGAGTATTTTGGTGGGCTATATTCTTGATTCATTAAATGATTTATTCAAATGGATTGTGACTAAATAAATGAGTAACTATTTAGTCATATTTATTTGTGTGACTAAATATTTTTTAATCAATGACCAAACTAGTAATTTATTTACTCATTTATAGCTGAGTTGCAAAAAATAGCAGAATTTAGTCATTTTTAGTTGTTGTAACTAAAAGTTTGTCACCTAGTCATTTATTTTCCAAATTCTACTAGTGTGTGCTTCCTTGTGCGATTAGGGCTCTCTCAATGTTGAGGGCCCTAGGGATAAGCTCGTCATAAGAAGTGACACATTACATCTTTAACTAAAAGGATAAATCTGTATTGACATTAGCAATGATGATTCCAATTTGTTGCTCCTTAGGAATGGGTCACTTGCTATTACTAGCTTGCTACCTCCATCGTTGTAGGAAGTTTGTGATCAAGTTCAATATTCTGTTTTTAGGAGTCTTAACAGTTGGAAATCATAGTAAAATCAAAATTTAATAAGTTTTGGAATTAGCATTTTAAAGTGTTTTGGGGTCATTAACTTCATACTACCCTTCTTTGCAAGGGTGCTGTGATGCCAATTTCTGTGTAAAATTATCGTAATCCATAGATTTTTAATTCGCCTATGAATAAAAATTATTGGAGTGTGAGTTGATATTTTTTGAAGATCTAAAATAGTCGCTTGGTAAAGAAAAAAAAAATCATGTTAGATAATATTAGTCCGCAATAAAAATGAAGAGACACTTGATAGATTGTGGGCTAGATTGAAAAGAAAGGGTGATGGGAAATATTATTGTCCTTGCAATAATTGCAAGGGCTTAAAGATGAGATGACTTTTAATCACAATAGCTGAGAAACATTATAGGCAGCATGGTCATGTTGAAGGGGGGTATGATTATCATCCATTGGTAAGTTGTTCATTATATGTGTTTATATTGATTGAATTTGTAAATGTTTATATCGTTTTAACATTTTATATATATATATATAGGTAATCACTTGATCATGATCATGGTTTATTTGTGTCTATCATTATTATAAAGGTGGGGTGCCCTAGGGCAGATGATATGGATTATCACGGCTCGGAGAATGTGGTTTTGCAAGCGGATGAACGTGGAGCTGTGAATATCGAAGATGAAGTTAATGATCCTATGGAAGAAGAAGATCATGCGCCAGAAAACACAATTGAAGATGATGGTACTAATACATTGATCCATGACACATTTAGTGGCAGAGTTGGATCATGATGATCAAGATGACTTTTGATGATGTCTTTCATGATTTAATTGCACTTGAGAAGGCATACGAGTCTTTATGAAGGCCCCAAAACAACTCTTCTCCGTTGTATTGTTGTTGTTGTTGAACTCTTGAAGGTTATGAATGGTTTATTCGACATAGAAATCTCATGAATGTTAAGGTATGTCATATATGTCATATTTTTTCATCTATTTTAATTGTTGTTAGTTCATCACTAGTAAATAAAGGATGAAATATGTACCATTAATATTCTTTATATTAACAAATTATTTTTTGTTGTAGATTTATTGGTGAATGTTTGTTACCACCATCAAATATTTTACCTCGCTCATACTGAGATTTATCTCCCATTATGAAAGATATCGGAATGGAGTATCAAACAATAGATGCATGTCCCAATGATCATATTATATATCATAAACAATAGGAATTTGCAATAGAATGCCTGAAATGTCATATTAGTAGATATCGAATAGATCAACTAACAAAAAAGGTGTCTCACAAGGTTCTTCATTATATTCCCATTATTCCACATATGCAATGATTATTTAGGTGCGAAAGCTTAGCACAATTTATGGATTACCATGCACGAATAGAAGTGGAGATGAAATTCTTTTGAATGCCCCAGATGGTTCTCGCATTTAGGGACATGGAGGAAAAATGGCCACAAGAAAGAAGAACCTCAGAATCTCGTGCTTCATTAGGAGCGATGGTGTTAATGCATTTGGAGAGCTGAGATCTATTTACTCTGTGGCCTATTTTGTTATCAACAATAACATTCCTCCATGGATGTCAATAAAGAGGGAGCACATAATGTTGTCAATGATTGTTCCAGGTATTTGTTTACATCAATTTTCTTTAACGTAGTAGCATCTCATTTGTCTTATTTGTTGCATAATGACTTATATTTTTTTCATTCAATAGTCATGTACATTAAATTATATATATTGTAGTAAAATGGTTATAATAATTATGTAATTTTTATGTTCATTCAACTAGATAAGTATCAAGTTAATGATATGAATGTATATATCAAGCCTCTTATTGACGATTTAGTAAAGTTATGGAATGGCGTCACTATGTATGACGTCTCTAGACCAATAGGAGAAAGACAATTTCAATTCCATGCAATGCTTGTATGGACAATTCATGATGCCCTAGGGCTAACACATTTTTGTGGTATGTTATAACGTTCGACTGCACTTTAATAATATTTAATTTGATGAAGTAGATATCATGCATGTTTTTAAAATAATCTATTCATTATATATAATTATAAAAATTGACATATTTAATCCAATTGTATATGATCTTGCAGGTCTTCAAACAAAGGGAAAATTTGCATGTCCAATTTGTGGTCCCAAGATGAAATCTCGTCATTCAACAAGTTTAGGAAAGCAGGTGTTTGATGAGTATAGGCACTTCCTCCATAGAAATAATAAGTATCAAACTACTGAAAAACATCTTTTCAATGGGAAAGAGGAGACTACATCAAAACCATGAAGAATGACACTTCGCCTATGGAAGTTGGAATATAATAGAATTAATCGTCAAGGTTATACATCAGATCAAATTGTTTATCTATCATGTATGAAATGTTTTGAATTTATATTTTTATATTGTGTTATGTTTACTCATGTTGTAATTGACAATGATTGTCGTTGTTAATTTGTTTAACTTATATGCTTCATGAAGTTCGTCAAGGCATTAATGGTCGGCTTCCACAGGGGCTGAAAAGTTATCCTAGACAATTTAGTAGGTTGCCCTACTATGAGCAGCTAAAAATTGTGCATTTGTTCTATACAATGCATATAGGAAAGAATATAACAGAAATGTTATGGAAAATATTGGAAGGAAGGCATGACAAAGAAAAAATTGTCAAAATTTGTAGTGACATTCAGGAAGCCAATCATGCAATGAAAAATGTCATTCAATTAAATAGCGATGGAGACCAAATTAATATAAGTTCCCTTCCTTGGTTATTAACAAAGCATCAAAGCAATGCTATAAAAGAAGTCATACGAAAAATTCGACTTCCCACAGGATTTTGCTACAAACATAAACAATATAATAACAAAGAAAGGTGAATTTGGGTCAGGGATGAAAACGCATGATTGGCATACCTTCATTAAGGTAATTATTCTTGTATATTATATACACTTGTATAATGCATGTACTTTTCAGTGTATTGTGTTTACTACTTTTGGAAAAATAATGAAAAAATTATTTTATAATTGTTGCAGTACGTTTTACATCTATCTCTCCTAGACAACTTTGACAACAATGTCAAGCAAGTTATATATGATCTTGGAAAATACATGAGGTAAGTAGCGATATTTGTTCAATTCATTGTATACATCTTATAATTGTCGTTTGTTTTATTTGTTATGTAATATATTGTATATTTTCTTTAAATCTCGTTAATATATTTGCACCTTGAATCACTTGTAGATGGTTGTCATCTAAAGAAATCCATAAAAAAGATATAAATTATTGGAAGAGAAAAATTCTTCGTCTAATGTGTGAAATGCAAAAGTGTCTACCTTCAACATTTTTCAATGAACAAGAACACTACCTCATACACCAAGTTGAGGAGATTGAACTGTGTGGACCTGTACACACAAGGTCAATGTGGATGGTTGAGAGACACTTAAAAATTTTGAAGTCTTTGGTTAGATAAAGAGCACATCCTGAGGGTTCTATGGTGGAGGGATATATGGTATACCAGACCATGGTATACATTAGTGAATATATTCCTAAGTTTGCAGCAAAGATCCATGTAGATCGCATTTGGGATCCCAACTCCATTAACAAATTCGAAGGGGAGTACCTGATGGGGAAAGGTATATTGAGGAAAGTGAGAGGTAATTATAAGATGGTCATGGAGATTAATTGGAATACATTTTACAGATGGTTTTTATGTATATTGTACTTATTTAATTTTTAGTCTTCAATATACATCAATTATAGATTAAGGTTGTATACTGTGGTATTTAACTAATTATAAGTCGTTTATGAATGTCAATTTTTTTTTATACAGTTGGTCGAGAGTGGGATGCACTACATTTGTACGTCGCCAACAATATTGATTGGATGACGGTATGGATTGAACGATGTCAACAATATGGTCGCACATTAACATGGGAAGGTGTGGCTTCATTGGTTAAAGAAACTCATCTTAATGGAGATTCCAATGTTACACAAAGGGAAATTGATTTAGCATATGGTTTAAGAGATAAACAGGTACGTATAAATATATTAATCACCCATATTATTTAATTATTTTCAATTATATTGATGTATATATATGTTGAGATTGTTTTCTTTGCATACATTCGGCCAAGAATAAACATGTTTATCAATTGACGATATTGCAATAATTTTTACATGTTTGACATATTGCAGGTGAAACACCACAAGGCTATGTGGTGCAATGGTCATAAATTTTGAATCAAAATGTTAGATGACATGAAGAAAACTTGTGATTCTGGTATAACTGCAGTCTTTCAGGTGACTAATGTTTCATCTAGAAGCGACATACATCCAAAGTCTCAGAAAATTGATACTATGGGATTTTGGATGATATACTTGAGTGTGACTTTAAGTCCTTCAGATTAATTTTGTTCGCCATCCTATGGTACAGGCTACGATTGAATGAAAATGATTTGAGAGAAATATTATTGAACATGATAATGGATTTACCATGGTTAATACAAGGTTGATCGAGCGAGCTAGAAATGAGCCCTATGTTCTTCCAAGCCAATGTGAGCAGGTATTTTACTCAAAAAGTTCCAGTAAACCGGTTGGTCATTTGTTGTTAGACATGATCCAAGAGGAAGGCCGATAAAGTATAATGTGGTGGAAGAAGAAGATACCGAAGAACTAGAAGATGATGTAGATGATGATCAGGATCAACAGTTAGTTGATGATGTCCCTGACAAAGATGTTGAAGAGGAGGAACTAGATCATGATGATGTAAGAGTTAATGTTCATGAAGATGATATCCGTGTGGATGATGACATTATCAAAATTGATATCGATGATGATGATGATGATATGACCAATCCTTACAATGTTGAATCTGGATCAGATGATACAGACAAAGAGTTGGATGAAGAAGAAGATCAATGACATTGAAATGTTTGAGTTATGCGATTATATTATCTATTTGATATTAATTTCTTGATAGAATTATATTTGAATTATGTGGTAACATAATTAATTCATAATGTTTTTTAATTTTTATGCCATTACATAATTAATTTAATGATGTACTTTTTAATGTTTGAAAGGTCAAAAAATTAAAACATTTCAATGGTGATGTTAACAACCTTGAAATTAGTGTGTTTTATGTTTCATGTGATCATAAAAGATTAAAAGGTTGGTTTTAGAGGTGTTTTTTTAGTGGTTGACGTGTAAAGGCCTTTAAAAGGCATAAAGTGATCATCGTAATGGTTGTTGATGGTTGAGGATTTAAAATACAAGCTCTTCACGTTTGAAAATCTGTGTTTTTCTTCAAAATTTCTGTATTTTTCCTGTTATGCAGCACTATACAGTCACATGCAGTCATATTTTGATGTAAAATCAATTCCAGGTTGTGAAGATATGTGTTAGCTTTGATTTGAATCTGATTTGAGGGCTTAAGGTGTTGATTTTAGTTAGAAAGCTTCATTTCTTTGCATATAGCCTGGTTACCTTGTTTTTGAGGGTTTTGTAGTCCAAACATGATATAAAGGGGCTCTTACACTTTTTGTGATTATTGTAGCTTGTGTAAGAGGCCCCATGGATACTGTTGTAATTTTAGGATGCATGAATAGGGCGTAGGATGAGAAATAAAGAAGGTATAGTTGTTGTCCTCAAGAGTTTTGTGAAGAAAAGCATGTGAAATGAGAGGTTCAAGCCTAGGTTTCAACAAAACATGTATGAGAGATCTGATTTTATGAATTTTTATCCATGTGCACACCTAATGGGTTGTTTCAACACTATAATGATGATACACACACACACACACACACATGCACATATATATATATATATGTATGTATGTATGTATGTATGTATGTATGTATTTTTAAATATAAATGCAATTATGGATGCTCTCCTAGAACAATAAATGCAACATATCATTAAAGAAATCTATATCTATGTATATAAATGTGTATTTCTAAATGCAAGTGTAAATGCAAAGAGCATATGGTTTTGTAGTGTTATAGATACAACATATCCATAAATTAATGTAATTGAAATTCTAAAGTCTTCAACACATATAATATGAAATCGATCAAACTATTAAACTACATGAGAAATAAATGAAAACAATAAATGCATATGTATGTGTATTTGTAAATGTAAGTGTAAAATAAATAAGAATAATGAAAATTATAAAAGAATACAAGGAAAGGTTTAGATTTTAGAGTGGGAGAGAGATAGAGGGTAGAGGATTTAAGGGTTTAGAGTTTAAGGGTTAATGGTTTAGGGTTTAGGGTTAAAGGTAGAGGGTGTTGGTTTGTTTTTTACACTATAACTATGTTGGTATTCTAATCTACCTATGGGATTTCCAATTCCAATCAAGGGTAGCTTGAAGGACCTGGACCAACTAACGAGGACTTTAAAAAGCCTCCTACACTTTGGGATCTGCATGACCCAGGAGGGTGATCCCTTAATGTGTTTACAACCTCTGCACCAATATCATATACAACATTAACACATAACAGATAATCCCATTGAATAGATCAACACAATAGGATAATATTGAATAAATTGGTTGTTCACCAATAATATCAACTATGTGGAGCATGAGATAACTACAACACAATCCATAGTAAAATATAGTCATTAATTTGCAATTTGTAGCAAGCTCTAGGAAAAGACAAACAATTATTGAACTAAACAAATAAGTACAACTTAGATCAGTGTCATATATCCATTGTAGGAATCAAATTCATAAGCATCTAAAGGTTTATGACATATTTAATACATAGCATAATAGCATATAACTTAGAAGATCCCTGACAATATTGCATTACAATTTCATTAGTATGCATTCTCACCCAATACTACTTATCAAATCCTTATACAGAACATATTTGCCTATAATCCCATTTAAGCATTTTAATTAATTCCTTGAATTAAAGCTAAAATAAGGATTATACACACCACAACAGTGAGATGAATGAAACAACCCTTAGTCATCTTATTCAAAATTTGGATATGCATGTAAAATGGAGAGATATGAGTTTGAATTTATCATTTCAACTCAAATGCTAGTACTGTTATACAACATTAAATCCCCATGAATTCAAAACCGATTACATAATAACTCATAACCTAAATTACATTTCTCTCTAAAACCATCGGACTTTACAATTTGCTCTGCAACTTCACCTAGACTCGACCAAAATTATCTAACTTGTTAACTCGTACTTCTGGCCTTGAAATCCTTCTTATAGAAAATGAAGGAGCAAACAAGCTTCGGGCCAGAAAGTACACATGTCACCAACCAAATGAAGCATCTGGTGATATTCCAAAAATCATTACAATAGCCATCACCCTAGAGAATATTCCCATTCATCATGTCAGCTGAGGAAAATTGAGGCAACAACAAAAAACCACAAGAAACCCACGCCGAGACCACCATCAAAGCAAAACCGGAGGCCATTGTAATCAAAGCATCTGATTTACCACCCATTAGTAATTCACTCTTTTATTCCTCCTCAGTCAAATTTTTATCTACCCACCTCTTATATTCTTGATCAGTTCGCCAGTCAAAATTAATTACCTCATTCACCTTGGCATTATAAGGTGTGTATTTTACTGCTACCTGATTTGCATCTCTTTCAAAAGATTCCAAAAATGAGTTGGTACTAATGATTTTATCCATACAGCTTACCAACAAGTCATAATCTAAGTCATCACAAATTAATTTAATTTGATCATTGATGACCTCAGCTGCCTGACCCTGCCACTGCTGGAATGACCTAATTTTCCCCTGCTCATCAATTATATCAGGTAATAGTGTCTTACCCCAATCATTGAAATTCTTCACCAACTCCCTAATCTTCCTACTCAAGTCATCTGGTAAGGTCTGAAAACCTTGCAATGATTTTACTAACACATGAGTAAGCTTTAATGATTGGGGCCTATTGTTTGTATCAAACCTTGAGGCCTTATACATGACATCCAGATCATTGGCCCTAGGGATCCAATTTTCAATCAATGGTATCACTACCTCCTGATGCATATCAATATTCTTTATTGCATCTAATAGCAATGAATATATAGAATGTATAGATAGCAATTTATTATCAACCTTTTCATTCAAATGCCTTAAAACAGTAGTAACAATCTCTTTTTGCTTTGAAAGAGATTCCTCGTCACTTACCCTCAAAGATGCTTGTAACTCATCAATTCTTTGCAAGAGCTGCTTCTTTGTAGGATCAATAGAGCACTCTGTTTCTTCATCAATTTCCTCTAAAGAAGGGGTGAAGACAAGATTCTGACTGGGAGACCCTGGTGTGGAAACAATTGGGGAAGCAAGAGGCACTGACCCTGTTGTGGAAGGTAATGTACTGGTTCCTGGAGCACTTGATGTCTCCCCAATCTGTCTATACCTAAACCTTTCCACCTCAGTTTGCAACTCAACATTCCTCTGTTGCATCTTGCTATATTCTTCAATCAAAAGGTTATACTTCTCCATTAGGATTTTCTTTTCAGTCTCCTCCCTTTCAGCAGTCTTTTGGGCCAATTTGGCCACATTCACAGTTAAACTAGTGGCCTTGGTGGTTGAGGTCTCTAAAGATTCCTTTATTATTAATCTCCCTTTGAAATTTGGATTAATGTTTGTAATATTTGGCTTTCTCCCTTGTGGGGCCAATGCCCAAATTTCCAAGGTTTCATACTTTTCACTGAAAGCAGAATCTTGAAGTGCTGCTTTGACTTCTTCTTCAGATTCTTGCAAGGGATTCTTGGACTTCATAATAGCATTAAAGGCCACTGCATCTGCAATGTCCCATTCAGGCAGAATCAATACACCAGCCTGACTCACAAATTTTCTGCCTTCCTCAGGAGTGATGTTCTTAAATTCTTCCATTAATTCAGCTTTCACTTCCTCATCATTCTCCTGGTCTGACCTATCATGTCTTAGCTCTCTTCTCTCCTTACATTTATTTTGATATTCTTCAAACTTCATCCTCCATACCAATTGCAAGAATACAGGAGTTTGTACAAATGCATTGTTGTCTAGAAAATCCTTACATGCTTCCATTCTTGCATCTTGTACATTTTTTCCTTTCATATCTAAATCAGATAAAACCAATTCAGTTGGCCTAGGAGGGGAAGGCATACCAACCTACATGTCCTAATTAGTAACAATAATTTCATCCATCAAACTCTCATGTGGTTGATCAGTTCTTTTCCTTTAAGGGCTTGACTTAGATGGTGGTGATGGGGGACTATCTTTTGTTGATGACTCTAAATCAATGCTCTTAATTTCCCTAGGAACTTTAAATTTTGGACCTAGTTGTGAAGGAAACTTCATAATTTGCTTCCCCTTTCTGTCCACTTCTTCCTCATCACTGCTGCTATCATTTTTTCTCCTGTAAATGGGCCACTTTTCTGTAGGCTGGTATGATGGCCTTGTTTCAAATGGTTTGAAACCTTGTTCTTGTACACCCAGACTCAGCTCTAAGTTTACTTTTTTGGTTCTCAAAGTGCCCATAATCTCTTTGAAGTTCTCCATCAGAAAATCAATTTTATTATGGTGGGGACTAAACTCCAACAGTGGATCATATTTTGGATCCATTTTATGCACAATATCTAATAGCTTATCATAACCTATCCATTTCTCGTTATTCAACTTCTACTTATTTAGGTTGAACTCATTTCTGATCAGGTCCTCAGGAAAGTTGAACTCATGCACAAACTTTCCATCCTTTATTCTTTGTCTAAAAAGGGTAAAGAAACCCTCAGGATCATGTTGCTGCTTTGGACCACATCTCAAATGATAATCCTCAAATAATTTCTCAAAGTGCACCCAACCTCCTTTTGAAAAGGAAAAATCAGATACCACTGTATAATCAGGGAAAAATGTTCCCTTACCCCTCCCTGTGAGGTTGTCCTCATGGATGCAACCTATCTGCCACAACTTCTGCAAACCCCACTCTTGGTGGCACATTGTATGGCAGTATATGAGGGGCTCCTTGAAAACCATATACCCTCAAAATAGTGTTGACTGGGTATGGGATAATGTCACCCTAGTTATGGCTCAATTTTAATTCTGGCTCCCTCCCCTTTGGCTTGAGGAAATCATGTAATTCCTCAAGAATCCTAGGTACATTCACCATCAATCTAGCCCTCAATTTGGAAGCAAAACAATTATCAAATTGCACATAACTAGTGCTTTCCTTATTACAAGATAAATATGTAGCTCATATTTGTATTGGCAATCTTTCTCCATCAACTGATTGCCTTAATTTCATCTTCTCAGAGAAGAAGTCAGCATTCTTGAAGAAAAACATATGCATCAGCATAGAATACCAAAAGAATTGAGTGTTGGTATCATTTTTCTACAGCTTTGACAACCCCTCATGTATCCTCTCAGCCAAGAAAGAAACAAAGTCATATGTGATAGAGAAGTTAGGGTGTTGTATTTGCACCCCCATGAACATGTATGCAATGGGCATCACCGCACCAGGATTGAAACCCAAAATCTGACACAATGAATAAAAAGTGGCCAGGAAATGATTTGCAAAACAATTTAAATTGAAAGGTTCCTAGTCACTGGGGCTGATATGAAATCTTGAACCTCCTACCCTAGCCAGATGAGGTGGAAGCAATTTAGCTCTAAAAAGAGACTTCAACTTTGCATATTCCTGCTTCATTTCCTCAAGGTTGATAGGCACCAAGTCCTCACTCAGTTCACTCAAGTCAAAAATCTGTTGAATATCATCTGTGTTAATTCTTAACAAAACCTTTCCATCTTTATCCCTAATTACCCATGTGATAGGGTCATATCTTGCAGCTACTACCCTAAGCAGGTCTACATCAGTGAAAAAATTTGGTACCACCAGCTTCCCCATATCATACATCCATCCATTTGAAAAAGGGTGAGGAAAATTCCTCTGTCCATACCACAATCTAAACATTTCCAAACCCGTGAGAGGAACACTAGCATTGGCTATGTTGGAATAATTGTGTACTAACCCCTCCCCCAGGATTTTCCCTCACATCAGAACCAATCCCTTCTTTCTATCATTCGTTGGCAAGGGCAATTGATCCAGGAAATCATCATCCAAGTTTTTTTTTAAATAGTCAATGTGGCTAGAATGTTGCTTGGGTGGTGCCATCTCAAACAAACTAGGGCTTCTTATAACTTCACACTTCAAATAGCTAGGACTAACCAGATATATGAAATTACAGAACAAAATATTGCAATTTCTCACAATTTAAATAAACTATAGCCCTAAAATGTTTATCAACAAGTCCTATGATAAGTACAACAAATATTTTCCTTAATTCAAGCATAGAGTGACTGGGAAACATAGAAATTAACTCATGACTCTTCGCAAAAATCCCAAATTTTGGTTGTCAGGGTTCACAACCTTGCTCTCGGCTCTAAAACTGCTTCGCAAAATACCTGAATGATTTGTGACACACATAAAGTAGGAGAATTGATTTTATTTTGATGAAATTGTTCTAGTAAATGTATCATCCGCCATTAAAGCTCACTCGTGTGCTACACGAATGACTCCAACCATATTTGATGCAGATTTAAATTCAAGCCGTTGATCCTTCATTTTGATCAAATCATCGATGGCTACCTTCAAAACAGGCTAAAACAATCACCAACAAGGCCATAAGGGGCCCACCATACCATATGCTGCGAAGGAAGTCCACATGGCGGTTGCCCGCGATATCGCAATCGGTAAAAATCCTGCAACTTTGGATCTCGCGATGGTGGGAAACTGTAGATCTTAAGCATCAATGATCTCGTTCCTTCAACATAGTCATTGGCCCTATCATTAACCCTTGAGTAGCTTTTCCATCAAGATTATAACACATCTGTAAATTTGAATCACGTGCATCTTAAGAGCACTTTAGTAACCCGCCTTTTAATGTATTTAAGGCTGGATTAATGTTCCACGGTATTTCCTTTATTCTTTTAGCTTCATCAAATGAGAGATGTGGCAACCGCCCGTGATATCGCAATTGACCAAAGCATTGTGGTGGGGCCATCGCAGGATGGAAGGGAACAACTAAGATCAAACTATAGTTGATTAGCGGTCGCGCTATTTCATCTCCCAGAAGGACACGTGGTGACTGCCCGCGATATCGCAATCGGTAAAAATCTTGCAGCTTCCGATCATGCGATGGCGGGAAACCGTTGATATCCAAAGGAAATTTGATCAATGGTAGCGCAAATTTGATCCCTTCTGCAAAATAAAACATTCATTAAAAAGGACAAGGGGACATCACTAGGCCAACGGTAAACAACGACATAAGTTGTTTTTTAAAAGATGAAACACAGGGCCAACTGAGACTTAGGAAATAAAACCCTGCGGAGGAAATAAAGTATTAAAATCAAAGGGACTCAGCCTAGATGAACCGATATGTCATAAGTTGTTTTAAAATTCCATGAAAAGTAACAGCGAAATAGAACCCAGCCAAAGCGTGAAATAAACATTAGGGTTTTACATGAAGACAAAGCTAAAACCCCAACCCTTAGAAAACTCGAACACCATGAAAGACCAGAGACATAAGGCAAGGCATGAGTAAAAACAAGGAGCAAAATACTGAAGTTCCATCAGTGGCTCTAGTTGGGGATGTTCATTCCACTAGAATGAAGGGAGAATCCAAAATCTCAGGTAGAGCAGACCAAGATGCAGAGATGACCAAAAAGGGACTGTTCGGACAAAACAACCCCAACTATGTATAAAATATATACAAATATACAAACCTAAACTACTGTTCATGGAAAATAATACTTCAAGTGAAGTATAACTTCAAGAACTGTCCATGAACTGACAGTTCCAGAAGATCTCCTGTCATATCTCAGAGGAAGTTCTCAAGGATCTTATATGTTATGACTTAAATCTGTCATAAACCCTTAGATGTTTATGAATTTGACTCCCTCAATGGATATATGGCACTGATGTAAGTTGTACTAATTTGGATGGTTCAGTTTTTTGTTTGTCTTAACCTAGTGCTTGCTAAAAATTGCAAATCAATGACTATTTTACATTGTGGAATTTGTTGTAGTTATCTCATGCTCCAAATAGTTGATAGTACTGATGAACAACCAATTCTATTCAGTATTATGCTATTATGTTGAGCTATTAAATGATATTATCTATTGTTGTTAATGTTGTTTACAATAATGTTGTAGAGGTTGTAAATGCATTAAGGGATCACCCTCCCGGGTCTTGGAGAGCCCAAAGTGTAAGAGGTCTTTAAAGTCCTCATCAGTTGGTCCAGGTCCTTCGAGCTTCCCTTGATTGGAATTTGAAATTCCATAAGTAAATTAGAAGACCAACCTAGTTATAGTAAAAACAACCAACAGGTAGAGGGGAGAGAGATAGAGGGATTCAGTGAGAGAGAGACGGAGGGAGTGGGAGAGAGATAGAGGGTAGAGGGTTAAGTGTAGAGGGTAGAGGGTTTAAGGGTTTAGAGTTTAAGGGTTAAGGGTTTAGGGTTTAGGGTTAAAGGTAGAGGGAGAGAGATAGAGGGACGGAGTGAGAGAGGAGAGACTTGAGAGAGGAGAGAGGGGTAGGAGGAGAGTCTTGAGAGAGAGAGAGAGGGAGGGAGTGGGAGAGAGATAGAGGTAGAGGGTTAAGCATAGAGGGATGGTTTTAAGGGTTAAGGGTTTAGGGTTTAGGGTTAAAGGTAGAGGGTAGAGATAGAGGGAGTGAGTGAGAGAGAGAGAGAGAGAGATAAAGGGTAGAGGATTTAAGGATTTAAGGGTTAAGGATAGAGTGGAGAGACTTAGGGGAGAGAGAGAGAGAGAGAGAGACCTGAGAGAGGGATTGGTGCTAGGACAGAGAGAATTCAGAGAGAGATAGGGAAAGAGGGAGGGAGTGGAAGAGAGATATGGGTCGATAGAGGGTTTAAGGGTTTAGAGTTTAAGGGTTAAGGGTTTAGGGTTTAGGGAGTGGAAGATAGATAAGGGGTAGAGGGTAGATAGTTTAAGGGTTTATGGTTAAGGGTGGGGGAGAGAGATAGAGGGAGTGAGTGAGTGACAGAAATACCTAAGACAGGGAGAAGGGGTAGGAGGGAGAGACTTGAGATAGAGTGAGTGAGTGAGTGAATGAGAGAGAGACCTAAAAGAGGGAGTGGTGCTAGGAGGGAGAGACTTGAGAGAGAGAGAGAGAGAGATGGGAGGGTTAAGGGTTGAGAGAGATCTAAGAGAGGGAGTGGGGGTAGGATGGAGAGACTTGAGAGAGAGAGAGAGGGAGGGAGTGGAAGAGAGATAGAGGGAGGGGGGTTAAGGGTAGAGGGTAGATGGTTTAAGGGTTAAGGGTTTTGGGTTTTGGGTTAAGGGTAGAGGGAAGTGTTTGTTTTTTTTTACAATGTAACCGGGTTGGTCTTCTAATCTACCTATGGAATTTCCAATCCCACTCAAGGGCAGCTCGAAGGACCTGGACCAATTGACGAGGACTTTAAAAAATCCTCCTACACTTTGGGCTCTGCAAGACCTAGGAGGGTGATCCCTTAATGTGTTTACAACCTTTGCACCAATATCATAAACAACATTAACAATAACAGATAATCTTTTTGAATAGCTCAACATAATAGGATAATATCGAATAGAATTGGCTATTCATTGACATTATCAGCTATTTAGAGCATGAGATAACTACAACACAATCCCAAGATAAAATAGGTCATTGATTTGCAATTTTTAGCAAGCTCTAGGTAAAGACGAACAAATACCGAATCATACAACATAGCCTAATGGAACACTGGATCTTTGCTCATGCTTGGGAAACCTTTCACCAAAAGATTCCATGAATGCACCTTACCCAAAGTATGCTTTAGGACCTCCATGCATACAAACACAAGGATTGTCATTTATCATCTTGCAGCAATGGTACCTAAGATGATGGTACTACCCCTCCCTTGGACATTTCTCTCTTCTTACAATTGGATACATCAGCCCTCCTTTTGATTTTTTCAAAAAGATATGAAATGATTTCTAAGCAATACCTTATTGGGTCAATGAGATCACCAAAAGTGTAGGACTTGTCAAATGAAGGTATATTATTGACACCAATCCCTTTGCTATTCACTTGTTAGGACTTAGTAATGACTATCCAAAGAGAAAATGAGATAGTGGCAACAACCATTTATATTATTTATATCACTACAATCCATTTCATGGCTATAGTCATGTTGTCACCCAATGTAGATTTATTTTTTCAAATTCATAAATAAGATGAAGACAAACCTGTAGCCTTTAATGGTACTGCTCTTATTCATGACTATGCTCTGTTCCCTTGAAGCACCATGATTTATGATGGTTTTTATGTTGAATATCTTCATTAAAACACCCCTGTGCAAGTATATTCCTTCACTATTATAGCCTATTGTTGGAATGGACGATCAATGGTATGGAAAGGTAAAAATACAACTATACTTTGCTTCCTTCACTACTTATTTCTGATTGTTGATTGTTGTTCATATGCACTTGTACCATTGTAATGCTTGATCTCCTACATGAACCTGCATGGTTGTCTTGTAGCATAACCTCATAGTTGTTGTTCATATACACTTGTACTATGGCCTTGGCTTCCAACATGAGACCTCTCCTAAATCATAACTACTTAATTGTCATTTTTAACTTTTTGTTTCTTGTATGCAATGATGATCCATGTTGGATTAATCATGATGACCAAAACCCCTACATGAAAGGTTATGAGCATAAAAATTGTATCTCGATCACATGATATGAGGGTTCCATTGTTGTCATAAACCTCTTGTAATGACATGTTTTCAATAGGCATATTATCTGTGTCAACTAGAGTTGATGTTTCTTGAATGTCTTTTCCTTTTATGCCTTTAATCCTTAAAACATCATGCATTGAATGTTATCTGGAAAGTTGTTCGCCTAATGTTTGATTGTGAAGGCCTTGAATAGAGCCTTGTGCAACTTTAGATTTTTTTTGTTGTTGTTGTCCTTCATGAGACCATTGTAGCATGCATTGTTGGTTGTCCTTATCAATGACAATGACCTTTACCTATTGCATTCACTTTCACCAGTACACCCATGAATGAATAATATCAATCCCCTTTGCCTCTTGTAGCTAGCTCTTGCAAAGGTGTTGTCCTTTTACTTGTATCATGACCTTGATTCAACCATTTCTCTTCTTTTGTTATGTGTAATAAATACACATAGTATGGACTCATTTTATCTTTATTGGAAAACCACCTGTCACATATGTGGGTGACCTAAAAACTCACCTTTCTATGATGTGTGACTGTCTAATAGGGTTATGATGAGAGGGGCTTGACAACAACTTGAAATGATTCCTCATTGTTTAAAAGATGCATAATTGAATTTGATGCATCTATGAAGTCAATTCCTTTATAAATAGATCATGGATCTTCTTAAGAAGATTGAAGGACATATCAACATAGTATGTTGCATCTTTTGAATTTGTGCTTTCCTGTCCTGTCTTATGTTACTAGTCTTTTATGGTATTGGGAAAATCCTAAGGTTGGGGTTTTGTCTTTGACTGAATCCCTTTATCTCTCTCTCCTCTACCCATAACCCTAAACCCTAAAACCTAAACCCTAAACCCTTAACCCTTAAACTCTAAACCCTTAAACCCTCTACCCTCTACCCTCTCTCTCTCTCTCAAGTCTCTCCCTCCTACCCCCTCTCCCTCTCTTAGGTCTTTATCTATCTCTCACTCACTCCCTATGTGTCTCCCTTAAACCCTAAACCCTAAACCCTTAACCATAAACCTTAAACCCTTAACCCTTAAACTCTAAACCCTTAAACCCCTACCCTCTACTGGCCCATATCTCTCTCCCACTCCCCCCCTCTTTTCCTCTCTCTCTCAAGTATCACCCTCCTACACCCTCTCCCTCTCTCAGTTCTCTCTCACTCACTCACTCTTATCTCCCTCCCCTCTACCCTTAACCCTCTACTCTCTATCTCTCTCCCACTCCCTCCGTCTCTCTCTTACTGAATCCTCTATCTCTCTCCCCTCTACCTATTGGTTGTTTTACTATAACCAGGTTGGTCTTCTAATTTACCCCTATTTTGAAGGAGTTTAGTTTTCTCCCCTTCCTGATCTCGCTAATATTGTCTAATTATTTTAAAGAGATGAAGGGTCATAACACAACTTTATTCAACCCAATAAATAGCTTGGTTAATGAAACTTGACAAAAGCAACAAAACAATTGCTACATTTGGAATTTCATGTTGAATGAAGAGTGAAAGGTGACAATAATCTACTTATAGTTTAATAAAACATTATTTTTTTATAAGAGGAAGCGACATTAGAAAGATAAGTGTTACTTATAGTTTAATAAAACACTATTATAGTTTTACCAACATATACTATTGTATGCTTGCATGGCTTCTTAGTTAATATATGAGGAGATAGAGATAGATGGGGAGAGAAAGAGATAGAGAGATAGATGGGGAGAGAAAGAGAGAGAGAGATAGAGATATATGGGAAGAGAAAGAGAGATGGAGATATATGGGAAGAGAAAGGAAGAGAGGTGGAGATAGAGATTTGATGGATAGGGGGGATAGGGAGGGAGAGGTGATGAGAGATAGAGAGGGGGAGATAGAGAGGGGGAGGGAGATGAAGGGATATAGATAGAAAGAGATAGAGAGAGGAGTGAGAGGGAGATAAAAAGAGAAATAGAGATAGAGATATAGAGTAGGAGAGATGGAGGTAGAGATGGAGTGAATGAGAGAGAAAGGGGGGAGAGGAAGAGATAGCTCAATAGATAGGGTTGTGGGTTTGGTGGCAGTGAAATCTATATCTCTATCTAATCCATCCCTTATCTCTTTATCTCTCTACCTCTCTATCTCTTTATCTCTCTATTTGTATGTTTGTCATTATCTCCCTCTCTCTATATAATACCTAACTTCCCTATATTATCTTTGTCTCATAGAATTGTGCAATAGGTACATTGAAGAGTCTAAATCAAATGGAATGCTACCTTGAGCATAACTTCCCAAGGACACATGCATCCTTGGATTGTTGACATAAAACAAGCAATCAAAATTTAGTTTTCTCTCTCTCATATTAATATATATTACTATTATATTAAATATATATTATATTAGTATATTTTGTATTATATAAAATATACTTATTATTAATTATTAATTATAATAATTTTATAAATTTAGTAATTTTGTTAAAGAATATAATATATAATTATATAATAAGTTGAATAATTATATTATTTAATATGTAAAATATAGCTAATATATACTTAACCTTATATTGGCCAGAATATTAAAACCTAGCTAAATAAGCCAAATTTTGAACTTAAGTGTATACTAAAACCTAGAGCAGGGTTGTAGCTCATCAAATTGGAGAAGTGAAAGGTCAATCCAGTATTTTGGGGAAGATTTTGGAGTAGTGAAAACAAGGTGATGTTTCCAGTATGAGAGGAGGAAGAGTTTGGAGTAGTGAAAACAAGGTCAATACCGATTAATGGGAAGAGTTTGGAGTTAAAAACAAGGTCAATACAGTCGATGAAGAGTTTGGAGGAGTGAAAAAAGGTCAATATGTGTAAGGAAGAGTTTGGAGGAGTGAAAACAAGGTCAATACTATACTAGAGGAAAGAGTTTGAAGTTAAAACAAGGTCAATACCAGCGTTGACGAAGAGTTTGGAGTGAAAACAAGGTCGATGACGCCGAGGAAGAGTTTGGAGGAAGTGAAAACAAGGTCAATACCAGCGTTGAGGACGAGATTGAGGGAACTTAGGGAAAATCGACGACCAAGGGGCAATGAGTACTATAAGTTTGGCACCCCATTCTCTTTAACCTTCAATTTTCATGCCTAGTTTCCAAAGATCTTCTCATACATTGGCACCCCCATTCTCGTAAAATGGTATAAGATAAGACACAAAAAATAAAATAGCTTAGTCTTTCACATTTTTATCCACCAACCTCAGATCTTGGAAAAACTCCCATAATCTACCCACATCTTGGTTGAGGTCTAGGATTTCATCACACATAGCCTTCATCGCATGAGTCTGAAGCAATTGTAGACTTAGCCCAAGTATATGCTAGGCTAAGGTAGATATAATGAATGGAAATAGAGGCATACAATTCTTCTTTAATACCTCCATCACAAACATATGCAAGATGTTGGTTGTTTTTATGGTAAGCAGGTTGATCTTCTAATCTACCTATGGAATTGCCAATTCCAATAAAGGGCAGCTCTTAGGACCTGGACCAACTAACGAGGATTTGAAAGACCTCCTACACTTTGGGCTCTACAAGACCCGGGAGGGTGATCCCTTAATGCATTTAAAACCTCTACACCATCATCATAAACAACATTAACAACAATAGATAATCTCATTTAATAGCTCAACATAATAGGATAATACCGAATAGAATTGGCTTTTTATCAATAATATCAACTATTTGGAGCATGAGATAACTACAACAACATTTCACATTATAAGATAGTCATTGATTTGCAATTTGTAGCAAGCTCTAGGTAAAGGAAAACAAATACTGAACCATACGAATAAGTACAACTTAGATCAGTGCCATATATCCATTGGAGGAGTGAAATTTATAAGCATCTAAGGGTTTATGACAGATTTAACACATAACATATAAGATCCTTGATAACATTGCTTTACAATCTCATCAATATGTATTCTAACCCAATACTACTTATCAAATCCTTATACAGAACATATCCATGTACAATCCCATTCAAGCATTTTAGTTAATTCCTTGAATTAAACCTAAAACAAGAATCATACACACTACAATAGTGAGATGAACAAAACAACCCTTGATCATTTTATTCAAAATTTAGATATGCTTGTACAATGGAGAGACATGAGTTCAAATTAATCATATTAATTCAAATGCCAGTACTTTCATAAAACATCAAATCCCCATGAATTTAAAACCTACTACAGAATGACTCAAAACCTAAATTGCATTTTCCCTAAAACCATCAGACTTTACAATTTGCTCTGCAACTTCATCTAGACTCAACCAAAAATATCTAACTTGCTAACCTATACTTCTGGCCTTGATATCCTTCTTATAGAAAAGAAGGAGAAAACAAGCATCGGGCCAGAAAGCACACGTGTCACCAGCCAATTGGACCACCTTGTGATATTCCAAAAAAATATTACAACATAAATCTCCCAAGAGAATCTTCTTGTTCATTGTGCCCACTAAGAATGGTTGATGCAGTAACAAAAAACTTCAAGAATTCCACACCTAGACTGTCACCAAAAAACAAAACTGGAATCTGTTATAACTGCAACAGCTGATTTGTCAACCGTTAGCAGCCTACTCCTTTTCACTCTTCCTCAGTTAAATATACATTTACCCATTTCTGGTACTCTTTATTAGTTGTCCAATCAAAATTAATCACCTCATTCACCTTGACACTATAAGGTTTGTACTTAATTGCCACCTGATTCGCTTCTCTTTCAAAAGACTCCAAGAATGAGCTGGTGCTAATGATTTTGTCCATACAGCTCACCAACAAATCATAATTTGAGTTACCCTATTTTTGAGGGTTTTCTAGTCCAAACATGATATAAATGGGCTTTCACACATTTTGTGATTACTGTAGCTTGTGTAAGAGGCCCCATGGATACTGTTGTAATTCTAGGATGCATGAATAGGGTGTAGGGTGAGAAATAAAGAAGGTATAGCTATTGTCCTCAATAGTTTTGTGAAGAAAAGCATGTGAAATGAGAGGTTCAAGCCTAGGTTTCAACAAAACATGTATGGGAGATCTGATTTTATGAATTTTTATCCATGTACAGACCTAATAGGTTGTTTCTGAAGACTGAATATAAATGATATAAATACACACACACATGCACACACACACACATATATATATATGTATGTATCTATGTATCTATGTATATGTATTTTTAAATGTAAATGTAAATGCAATTACTGGATGCTCTCCTAGAACAATAAATGCAATAGATCATTAAAGAAATCTATATCTATGTATATAAATGTGTATTTCTAAATGCAAGTGTAAATGTAAAGAGCATATGGTTTTGTAGTGTTATAGATACAACATATCCATAAATTAATGTAATTGAAATTCTAAAGTCTTCAACACATATAATATGAAATCGATCAAACTATTAAACTACATGAGAAATAAATGAAAACAATAAATGCATATGTATGTGTATTTGTAAATGTAAGTGTAAAATAAATAAGAATAATGAAAATTATAAAAGAATAAAAGAAGTCTCCTCCGTTCTTGGTAGTGATAACCTCCTCCACACACAACCTTTAAAAATTATGAATAGAGGAATATAATCTTTGAAGAACTCAAAGTTGATTCTCTCCTACCTAATGCAATTAGTCATTTTATCCTTAGAAACATTTATAGTGATTTCTAGAGGCACATAGAACAATTCTTCATAATAGAAGAATTTGATCATACTTTTCCAATGATGGCATTATGAGAAAACCTTAGGTTAAATGAATAATTCCTAGCTAAGTTCATTAAATCATGTCCAACCGTATAAGAGAAGGCCGCTGCTATGTGTAGCTAGATACCATGGAGAAAGGTTAGTCTTTGGGCTCTTTCATCAATCATCCTACCTTAAAACATACCAAAAATCTCCTAGCAATTAGACATAAGAAGATTTAATGACTTAAATAAAATTTATTGCTAAAGCGTAAACTTATGATGACTTAACCAGGCCTAGTACACACTCCCTCCCCGTTAACCACTTAGATATATGGAAATTAAATGTAAATTTGCTGCTATTTTTAGTCATGTAGGTGTCCACTAAACCACTTGGTGGTGTTTCCCTTCAAGTTTATTTACTTGAATGAAGAGCAAAAGTCCTTTGATTACAATTAGAGAATGCATCTAAGGCCTTGGTTGTGTAACTGGTGTACCATAGTCACATTTAACACTTGTTACAAAGTTTGGGAGTTAAAACATTAAGTAGATTTGATTTGTGATGGACACATTTGGATGGTAGTAACAATAGCTTGCAATCTATCAAGACTTGATTACCTTATAACCTGTGAAATTCTAGTGATGAAATGATAGATTAATCATAATGTCACTAGATCACATCACCATGAAAGAACTTCATCCAACATCCTTATGAGTCAAAGTACCACCAAATAGGTATTTTCAAATCATTTCCTCAATAGGAAATCGCAGAAGAGAAAGGAAGCGAGACATGTAGTATGTCTAAAAAGCGAGTAGAGTCAAAAGATTAGAAGAAAATTTTGTAAACACATGGAATTTTTTCTTGCTAAAGGGGGTCATGTTCTTATGATGATGAGAGAATAGGCGACGTCGAGGTGCCCTTGAGTACAAACATCTACGGAAACAATGGATACCAAGGAACTTCCTCCAAGAAACACCCATTTTTGTGTCAACGAGAGGATATATCGCATAGCACCATCATCATTATGGTTTGCCTATTTTGCATGGACGCATAAAGGTATGTTACAAAAAAGTTACCAAACGATGGAGTATGTCACACCTATTACAATTACAAAGATTGATGCAACTGGTTCGATATACATGAAGCATGAGGTATGCACTACCAAAATTATATACAACTAAAGATAAGGATCAAAATAAAGGAGTGGATATGTACATTGACGGAAGGCCAAAAGCATCAGGGAATATTGTAGGGTTTATAAACAATACATGACCTAGGTCAACAAATAAAAACCAATTGCATATTCGGTACGCAGGGAAACCGCGTATTCTACGCGATAAAATCAATAACTATAGAGGAAGAGTTGCTAATTGATTACAATTTGAATCCCTTAGTTACAAACACAATTACTATGGGGGTGGTACGTACTATGTACCATTTTACCCAACCTCCAATTAATGACTCTAATATACCATTTTATTCTTATGTTTTTTTCATAAATCTATTGGTTTCATTTCAGTAATATTTTTTTATATTTAATTTTTGTCAGAACAGGACATTGATTGTACGGAGAAGGCTCTGGCCCAGAGCACAGATCGCGATGTATCTTCAAGAGCTTCTACTCGACAGGTTTACCTCATTGTAATTGTACAAATTAGATACGAGCAAAATATTTTATTATTATGTTTTTTTCATAAGTTTATTGGGTTAATTTCGATAATGTTTTTAACATTCTTGTTGCAGTCGACTGATCGAGGAAAGGCAATAGTAGTAGAGGAGAGCATCCATAGTGAGGTGTAGTCAATATTTTGTGATGATGACATCGCTTATTCACCAAACCCTCTTGATATGATAAAGAAGATCCAAAAAAAATGTAATGAAGAAATGGTTAAGTTGATATTCATAGTGCCTCAAATAGATAAGATAAGAGAGGGTTCAAATATTGATGGAGAGATTACAAAAATTGCAAGTAAGCTGTCACGAGGTCTTTAATTATAACATAAGTTCATTCGTGGTTTTATATTCTGTACTCTTTTATGTCATGAACTAAAATATGTGTTGTTTTTACAGGGTTATTTGCCTCCTCATGATGCTCCTAGCCATGATTAGGGTACTGCAAGTGCTGCTCGAGGAGTAGGGGTTGGTATAAGTGTCCATCCTGATCTTCCTACGCATACATCACATCATCTGACCCCATCATTCGTGCCTATATTTTTGTTTGAAATGTCGGCAACACATACCATGCAAGCATCCGTTAATGCACCGTTTGACAGCGAACACATGCCAGAACATGCATCAGGACATGTACCTGGGGATGCAGAGGCCACTAGTACTGGTGATGTTTTAGCATAATTTCCTGGATCTTCCCATATTACTAGTACGGGAACATTGCCGATCACACTTGTGGTGATCGAGGATTTCATTCCCATAAAGATAGAGAAGGTTCCAAGTACTTTAAAATGTTTTAATTATTATTATATATAATCCAATTGAAATTTACTTATTGATTGAACTCTTTTTAGACTATTGATCCCAAGATCATTTTGCAGGAAATGATGTTTTTTATAAACATCTAAGTGATATTACTTTGGAGCTCTTCAGGCCCACCATACGTACATAGTGGAATGCCCAAAATCAAGATTTAAAAGATGAACTCATTAATCATTTAGTTGTGTTGTTCGGTGATAAAACATTCAACCGAATCAACGTCCTTAAGAAAGCTGGTACATATCTAAAGTATGTCAGGGACCAATATAGGTCACATTTAGAGAAGAACAAAAAGTACGAGTGTCCCCCCATGATTCTGGAGAGGGAGTGGAAGGACCTGGTGTCGGATGGAAATGAGAAGGATGAAAAGAAAAAAGGAAAGACACCACCGGGACAAGGAAGGTATGTGATACTATCAACAATGTAATTATATATTGATTACTCTTTCTTTTTACACAATCTAACGTATTTCAAACTTTTCATAGGCTTCCCGACACATCGAAGGAAACAAAGGCAAGACTAGAAAAACACGGACAACACAAACTTTTCTCTGGTGGTTATATGAAATTAGTCGCATGAATTGTAAGTATCAATAAATGAAATATAGTATCCAAATAATAAATTGAAAACAATTTTGGTTTTATCACATCAGAGAAGCAAAATTCATGATCTTATGCAAAAATGTAGGGCTCTGAATTCAACAGAGTTCCCACAGAAGATGACCTGAAGATTGTCTTCCAGCAAGGCTATGGAGCCATGGTTGAACACCTAAGAGTCTTGACTAGGCAAACACAACCTTCCACTACATCAGACACGCAGGTAAATAAACTCAATAAAGTTTATTTAAAATTGAATACTTGTGCAATCTATTCAATATTAATTTCCACCATAAAGTAATTAGATGCCTATTTGTTTTAAACATTCAAGCAATGATAATATTGCATGACATTGGAATGTAGCCTGGTGAGGGTGAAGCACAACCTGCAGGATGAAGGTCATGGTGTGCATCCCAGTACTAGAGCATGTAGAGCGTGATCAACATGTTGAACATGATTATGCTAGAGAAGATCGGGGAACATGATGTGGCCCCATCAGGTAAAGAGGACCACTCTAAAGTTCTTTTAAACATATTTAATTGCAATTAGTGTATTAATTAATGTAACCTTTCATGTTTCAACTTTAGAGCATGTAGAGTGTGATCAATGTGTTGAGCATGCTAGAGAAGATCAGGAACATGATGTGGTCCCATCAGGTAAAGAGGACCACCCTCATGTTCTCTTAAACATATTTAATTTCAATTGGTGTATTAATTAATGTAACCTTTCGCGTTTCAACTCAGATCAGGATTTAGAGGGTGTTCAACATGTTGAGCATGAGTCTATAACAAAAATTCAGGAACATGATGTGGACCCATCAGGTAAAGAGAACCACTCTAATGTTCTTTTAATTAATGAAATACTTCTAACAATAATAATAAAACATATTAGTTTAACATTTATTTCTTATTGCAGCAAACCCCCCTTGTAGTAGCATCCACATCATGAGCAGACGACTAGGTGTACATTAAGATCACACGCAAAGGGAAAAAAAACTAAAGGGGGGACAAATATTGATTTAGAAAACGATACTCCACTTCAGATTTTTGTAGCTTTAAAAAAGAAACAAAAAAAAAGTGATTGTAATCATATCATGACAACCATATTTTTGATAATATGTAAAAACTTAAAGCATGAATATTATATGTTAATGAATGGATGTGAATATGTTAATTAATGAATGTTATATGTTAATGAATGAATGTTATATGTTATTAATGGATGAATGAATGTTATATGTTATTAATGGATGAATGGATGAATGTTATATGTTATTAATGGATGAATGAATGAATGTTATATATTATTAATGGATGAATGAATGATTAATGTTATATGATTGGGTATGGGGAATTGAGAGTGATGTGAGGGGGGGGGGAGGGCCAAATGAGCTTCCACCGTCACGTGGTTGGCCCTGTTAAGTAGAGAATATTAAACTATTCTCGAAACAAAGAGAAGCTCAATAAGGTAATGCACTTTTCAATATAAGAAATGCATCGTTTGAAGCATCAAACCAATATGCAAAGATGAAAGAAAGTGCTAACTTTTCACTATGGTGGCAGAAAAATGATTCTTTATACCTTGAATCCATGCTCTGCATCATAATTTGAAGTTGTTTCCATTCCAATGTTCGAGTTTAGTTTTTTGTATGGCTTTGTATGAATACCACATTGTGTTGTGTGTGGATTTGGTTTCAAAGCTCTATTTCTTCTATTTTTAGTGGTGACATAACTCTAAAATTTGACTTTTGTGCATAACAGGTTAGTGGAAAAATTGATAGCTTTGAAGGGTTTAGAGGCTCGATTGAGATAGATACATAGATATTTGGATCTTGTTGTTGATGGGAGGCTTCGACCTAACCATGAAATTTTGTACCATCTATAGGTATGCAAAATTTTATCTACTTACATTCATTTTGTCACAGCGATAAGTTATCATTGGTGAGAATCGTAGCGATACACTTAGGACCAAAGGAATAATTCTCGAGGAGACTTCGAACGTCAGTATGACTGCATGATACCATAGCAACATATGATCTATTGGCTATCAGTGAGACTCAGAACATTGATGAGACTGTGTGACACCAAAATGATATGTAATATTGACTGTCGAAGAGACTCAAGGCGTCAGCCAAGTACATGACGTCTTAGCGAGTGTCTAATAAACATGGAAAATGACTGAATAAAATAATTTCCCGAGATTTGAACACAAAGGGACATGACTTGATTGATTTCTCACTGATGGTACATTTCAACGAATATTTTTTAAAAAAAAATTGTATTGTTTCATCGAAATTTTGACGAACTCAACCGACGAATCACCGAAAAGGTCTGGCAAAGTTGCTATAGCTATGACGAAGGCTTGATCGTAACTCCTTGTCCATTTCATCATAATTTCGATGAAGTCCACCGACGAATCATAGAAAAGGTCCGACGAAGTTGCTTACTACAACGAAGGCTTCATCGTAACTCCTTGCCCATTTCGTCGCAATTTTGACAAATGCCACCGATGAATCACATAAAAGGTCCAACAAAGTTGCTTAGCTGTGATGAAGGATTTGTCGTAAATACTTTCCCATTTCGTTGAAATTGCGAAGAACTTCTGGTGTTCTTTCGATGCTTCGGAAGAGCCATTGCAATTGCATTTTGGTTGTAATTCGTCGATGGATACATGAAGTTGTCGTCGATATTACAACGAACATCTAACTCATTGGATGATGCTAACGACCGACGAATCTGCACCATTATTTTGACGTTTAATTCATCATCGGACTTGCGAAGAAAATGTTTTCGTCATTTCGTTACTTTTTCGACAAAGATTTGTTGAACGACCGATGAACGTCCGTCGAAAAATTGTGTCAAATGCAGTAGTGACTTAATTTGCAAAAAATATCCTCACAATAAGCAGCTCACATTGCCTTATCCCTCCCACTAAACTATAGCTCAAGGAAATGTGTATTTATTGATACAAGGCCCGAAAATGATCACACCTTTGTTTTGAAATCAGTAAAAGATATAGCCAAAGAACCAGATGAATCATAAAATGTAATTTGTAAATCTTTAATAGACTACTATGTAAAATTCCCCCCACATATTTTGGGTGTATGTCTTGTAGAATTTTTAGCTGGAATACAATAAGAATGGAAATATAATCGAACCAAAGACAAAACCATATGTTATATGATTTCAACAACTATATATGATTTTAATCGAACTATCAACAACTATGGGTCCTTCTCATAGATGAAATTTCATTAGTGGGTTCAACATTTCTATGCTATATTGACAAGCGCCTACGAGATATAATGCAAATGCCAACTGCATACTTTGCAAACATTGATACAATATTCTTTGGAGACCTTTACCAAGCACAACCCATACTTGACTCTACTATATTTGAAAAGAAACCAACAGCTTCTGAACTTATGCCGTATAATTTCTGGACTGATAACATAAAGTGTTATTATTTGATTTGCACCATGCGACAAACAAATGAGAAATTCATAACAATTCTCAATAGAATTCATGTCGGATCACATACAATTGATGATTTAAATTATCTTAACCACAACTGCTTACGTCCACCACCAATGGACCCAACATTCCCTTTCCTCTTCTATAGAAGAAAGGATGTTGATGAACACAACAGGAAAATGCTATCAACCATTCCTAGAGATACCATTGTATTAGATGCAAAGGATGAACATGAAGATAACTACGAAGGAATAAGATCATATACTCATATAGCTACTCTACCAACTCAAATATGCATTAAACCAAACATACTTGTTGAAATATATGCTAGAAACTACAATACACAAGATGGTCTAGTGAATGGATCAGATGGAATCTTCAAAGCATATACAAAACACAATGAATTAGATATAGTTTGGATCAAATTTAATGACTCAAAAATTGTCCAACAACAAATCAAAAAACTAGTACACTATTATACACAAAACATTGACAAAGATTGGGTGCCCATACTTTGCATTTCTAGGCCCCTCCACACATCAATCAATAAAAGAAAAATTACAATTAGAAAACAATTTCCAATACAGTTAGTGTGTGCAAGAACTATACATCGATCCCAAGGACTTACAATGGATGGTGTAGCTTTTGATCCAATAGGTATTATACAACACAAGATGAGTATACATTGTTCTTGCTCAAACCTCTAAATGTTAACAATTTCAAATTGAAGAAAAAAATAGTCCTTGAAATGCAACGCCTTCAAACAAATGCATAATGGATATTTGAAAATGAAAACAAACTCCCTAATAACATCCCACAAATTCGTATGTGCACATTGGACACTCTTAGCCTGCGTGCACATATAAATGACATTCTAAATGACCACGACATAATGGCATTTGATATCTTATGCTTGCAAGAAACACACATGCATGCATCTGAAACAAACAATATATTTGAAGATTTCAATTCCTTTGGTCTATGGAACATACATGGCATACTAACTTTAGCTAAAAAAAAATTTACTATATCTAAAACAAAGCAACATACAACAACAAACATTGAAGCCTTCACAATAACAATAACTCAAACTAACTTTGACTTGAATGTCTGTAACATCTATGCAAGACCCAACACTCCAATTTCAAAAGGCCTAACAATGCTCGATACAATACTTACACATATAAACACACCAAACATCATTTATATTATAGGTGACTTCAACATTGACATGAATATAGAAACAAAAAAGAAAAAAATACTCTCTGACCATATGCAAAAGAAAAAAATACAATTCATAATAAACCAAACACACACTATAAACAAACCACTAATTGTCCATGTCTGGTGTAATTCAAACAGACATGCATCTTCCACCTACAAATTGGAAGCATACTGAACTGATCACCTTGCCACTTTCGTAAATCTCTATAAGATCCTAATGAACAAAATTACTACACTCCTGATTCTCACTGACCATATATAAATATTGGTTGTCTTCTAAACTATCACTACATTTCTATCATTATTTCTAATATGTTACCTATCTAAACTAAAATCCTTCATTGAAAATTGTATGCTTCTTTCAAAATGTTTAACTAATATACTAATGCATCTCTACACAAACCAAACTATTTTTTTCTAAATTGCAAGAAAAACCAATTATTCCCTTATTGTTCAAAAATATTATCCTGGATGATATCTAACAAAGATTACTACAATTTCATTGTTTACAATCCAACACCCTTAAATTTTATTGCAAGACAACAATGGAAAGTAGCAAGAGGACAACCAAAAAAGAAGCAACAACATAGGCAGAAACACCCAAAAGGTATTCAAAAAACATAAAATCAATTTCCACTATGCTAATTCACTTTTCAAATGCTCAAGCTTTTCTATTATATTTTGTATAGATCAAAAATTGGAACTCCCCATTCCATATCCATTGAGGATCTAAACGCACGAAAAGCTGGAAACACTTTTGAAGGTGACATTATTGTGGTGTACAAATCCAACCTAGGCAAAGCCAACCAATCGCGTGAATTGCTTCGTGCAGGTTTGACAGATGATAAAGCTGAAATGACAATTACTTTAAATGTTAGTGGCCATCTTATCAAAGAACATGAAGAAAAAATCATTCTAGGCTCTGCAATACGTATATCAAACTTCCAAATTGCACACAAAATAGATTATGATCGTGGTGACTGTGACTGTATTATCATTTTGCAGGATACAATCACGATAGACATCATTCCTTGCCTATGTGAAGAATATAAGTTCATACCAGAGATGACAATTCAACAATTACTTACAACAAAAAATAACTATCCCATTGGGACGATTGTTGCACTTGTTATCTCCACAAAAAGAATGGCATCACAGTTCCTACTTGAAATCAAAGATGGTGATTCAAACATGGACAAAGCATAGGTACACAAATGCTTCATACACTTCTCCGAAATAACTTTACAATGATTGCTTACTTTTGTCTACCATTACAATCCATATATTAATATCTAATTTACAAACTCTTACCAAACAGTTACAATTACACGAGAGTTTCACCCAGCAGTTCTTAGAAATAGAAAACCAAGTGCAAGAAGACAAGTTCCCACCAATGCTATTCAAAAATATTGTAAGACAAAAAGAGCCAAACAACACATTCAAAACCGTCAAAGCAACATATATCTGCAAACTAAACAACAAAAGAACAATGGAAAGGCTACAAAGACTCCTCCAATCAACATTTTAGGTAATCATTTCAAAATTGTAACATTGCAATTTTTTTTAATAAGCTCTCTCCCATACATAACAAGACTGTTTCCATATATGTTTCAGATACAGGGAATTTTAAAAGTTGCCAAGCCCTTGTCCAATCCCTTCCATGCATTTTGTGCCAAGTGCAACTTCAAGTTTGAAAATTATGGAACACTAGAAGACCAAGTTGCCTTTTGTGCTAGGTGCAATGATGATGTGCACTATATATTCTACCCTTTCTTAAAAACCATTGTGGTATCTGAAAAAAAAAAAAATTAATACATTTCTTTGCGGATAAATCCATTGTGCAAATGTTACTACTTGACTTACACAACACCACGTATGAAGAATACATTGACGACAAATCAAGCATCATCTTCATGTTACGAGATTTCTCGACAAGGGGGCACTTCACATTGAACCATAACAACGTGATCATTAAATCCAACCATCTTCAAGAATAAACAACAAATCATTAAAAGGATGGTAAAATATTCACCTATACTCTATAACTCTAAGCATGTTACTATTAAGTCAATACTCTAATCTAAAAAAATATGTCTTTTCTAATATCCACATTCGCTTTTTGCAGGCAACAAATGAGCATGGAATGAACACATTAATGCACATCTTCAATCTGCATAGCACATATAAAAAATCATAGAATATTTACTTATAATAGTCAATATTTAGTATTAATGGTACATATCAAATGGTAGAATGACATTATGCAAACTCTAAAAATATATATTTGTATTTCTAAATAGACTACATCCTGATTAATGGGATCGAACAAAATATTTCTATTGTGTTGTGTATGGAAACATAATATTCCAAACTTTATTATATTTCTAGATTCATTTCTTATGCATATTACAGATTCTTAATATTTATTACTATATTTCAATGACGTACAAACTAATCATTAACTTGTTTTTCTTTCAAATTATTTTCATCATAACTCATGCCTTCTCTTTCAACTAAATATTTATATTATGTCATGTTACATAACATTTCATTCCAAACGTTATTAGATTTATAGATTCAAATTTAATGAAAAATATACATTCTTAATATGTTAGACTATACTTAGATGATGTCCACATTACTGATTAACTTATATTTCAATTGATTTACTTTCAATACATTTCATCTGTACTCAAATGTCAATTATCAAAAACTACATCAAAATGACGGTTACATATCTCTTTATTTATGCAACCTCTCCCCACCAACCAAACACAATTGAACAATCGGCAGGAACCTGACGCAACTGTGTCTCTTGTTTAGAAATGTTTATATAAAAGATGTTGAGATATATCATTTTTTCAGGTGTTCATTTTATTTTTATTACAATTTGAATTAAACAAATATGTATTCAAATAATGATTTCTTTTAATATTTTTTATAAATATTTGTTTAGAATGGGTACATCAGTTTTATGGTTAAAATTGTGCTTCAGACCCATGTACTTGAATCCATGGTAGTTTCCTTAGGAAACACTAATGACATATACCATTGGTTATAATATTTTTGTTAAATAGTATTTTTTATATTTATTACTTTTATTTTAGAACTATGTTTTATATCATGATTTTTTTTAATAAGTGTTTTATATTATCTTACATAAAGATTTATATTACATATATCTATAAAAATAGTAAAATATAATAGATTTTTAACTATATATATATATATATATATATATTTGTATCATTCAAAAAAATAGTAAAAGGAAATTAACCTTTCACTTAAGTTAATTTAGGCTAATTACATGAATGCACACAATGAAATATAAATCAACGTAGATTAAAGTAAATGACATAGGAATTGGGGATGAATAATTTGGAATAATTGAAATGTTAAATCAAGAAATTGAATGTGAGGGATAAAAACATTTAGCTTTAGAAAAAACATCATGAATAAATGTGATTATACACTATTGAACTTAATCACTTTGATGCTATAAATTAATGGTCTCTATTAGATATGCAACTCTAATATATATGATAGTTTTCAAATTCAATATTGGTCAAATATATGCCTTGGAAAATTGAACTTGCTAGCCACACATGAGAATGTCTTAATGCATGGTAATAATTTGTAACTAACAAGAATGAACCTACTAATAGCAAATTGTCACAACCTACTTCATCATAATATCTATGATTAACTAATTATTAAGGATTGGTTGTACTTAAAAGTACCTTGGGGAAATCATTGGAGTGCAAAGGCCAAGTTCTCTTAGGTTCACCCCCTTCATTGGATGGACTTCATAGTGATGAAAATGATTCAAGACACCATTGTCTAGTCATCAAAATATCCTATAATAATGATGTAGAATTAAATACCTCTAAATAATATAAATCAAAATATTCCTAAATTCGCTTCTACTTGAAGTGCAAATGTTGATCGATTGATGCTTAGATCTCCTCGCCTTGAAATAATAAGCATTCAATACCTTGAAATATTGATGCATCCATGTATACATCCAATGGTCCTCTCTATATCACCAACTAGATTAATGACAAACCCACAAGAGGAATACTCATTGATCTTGTGTGTTTAGAGAATGTGATCATTGAAAAGTTCTTATTTGTGCATGAACTTTCCAAAGACTACAATGAACAATTGAAAGTGCATGGTTAAAAACTTATGACGGTTTTGTTCACCCTATGATAGGTGAACAATCACTCTCTTACTAAAAGCTAGACCCAAAGAATTGGACATCTCATTTACCATCATCCTAATGTCAAACCAATTTCATTTGAAGTTGGGCTACTCATGGCTACGCTCAATGAATGTTGTCCCATTGTATATCCAAAAGTGCATAAAATTCCTGGTATCATCACAAAGTTGTGTCACACTTTTGACCAACTTATCAGCACAAGTGAATTTAAGTATTTTTAACTAAAATTTAATTTTTCTCAAACATATGATCTTGTAAGATTCATTCTAGCTAAGTTATATATGTCCAAAACTTTTTCAAATAAAATTGTTGGCTAAATGCATATTTAGCACCACTTTGAGTATGATTTACGAAAAAAATAAAATTATTTGAAAAAGTTGATATTTCAACAACTCCTACTCGTGTAAAAATCATTTTTTTTAATTTTAAAAATACCCTTTGGTAGATCCATAAGTTTAGTTTTAAAAAATGTATATATTTTAATAGTTTAATTGTTATTTATATTTTCCCTTTTATTTTTTACTAAATGTAGGTTATCAACACAAAACATTAGGTTGATTACCATGTCCAGGAAAAATAGTAAAAACTATTAAAAAATTGAAAAAAATATGATGCCCTGGACACAAGAATCTATATCAAGATGGTATATTTTATTTTCTATTTTAGATAAATAATTAATATGAAAGTTGACGTCGATTGGAAACAACTAAGTTTTAATACGTGCACATTTTAATATTTATTTAAAAATATATATTTATCAAAATTGGAAAAAAAATATATCTATGCCTTAAAGTTTCAAGAATTTATAAATACACACAAAAAATTAAAGGAAAAAATTAAATTTACTATATAAAGATTGACGTCTCATGTAACTTCATTTTTCAACATTTTATCAGCAACCAAATTATAGTGTTAATTTATAAAAAACTATATTCAATGATTTTTTAATTTTTTCAAAAAAATACAAACATAAAATATACTAAAAAATAAATATTTTATTAGTTTACATCATTTCAAAATTCAAAACATATATATCAGTTTTTAGTGATTCAATTTTAAAACTTGGATTAGTGTTGGTTGTTTCCTTTATAAAAGTGTGACACAACTTTGTACTTTTACTCTCCCCTTTGAAGATGAAATACATACAGTTAATCATAGTGGATTTAAACCTATAGCTTCTCGTGGAAACTTTTCATTAAATTATTTTTGGCCTACAGCTATTAAACCTCTAAAACCTCATGAAGATCACTTTTTCATATCATATAAAAAGTTTAAAGCTAAGAATATAACAGAGTTATCTCTTAGTAATATTCCACCTAAGGTTTCTTGCCCACTCAGACTTTCGTGTATATTTCTCCTACCCTAAAGGTAATAGAGGAATCTATGTCCGAACTAAGTATCCTCCCTTGACCACCTAGCATGTATGTTGTGGTTCCACCTCCACTATCATATAAGAGACCAAGGTATAATCATATAATCAATTTTATCCATCCAAAAGAAAAAACAAGTTTATATACCCAAAAACACAACAATCTCCCAACCTGTGATGGTCCCTTCAATTCCTCAAAAGGAAGAAAAGAGGCCCACATTGGGGAATACTGTGAAAGATGAAACTCGTGTAAGAATAGAAGTGCAAAGGAGAATAACCATAGACATCATGTCATAGCTCACCAAATTGCTAGAAATAATCAAACCTTCACTAATGACCAACTGCCCATCCAACCTAATTTTGATGAATTACCTCCTGCTCACTCATCCTCATCATCACTTGAATCCACTCTACCACCCTCACCAAAACATGAAATTGAACTTTATCTATCCCAACCTAAGAAAAGAATGAAAAATAAACATATGGATGATATATTATTTATAGGTCACCTATTGTAATAAATCTAGATGTTGAGGAAGAAGAAGATAATATATAAGAACAAAAAGATCATATTGAACTATCTCTTATATTCTCTAAATCAATGAAATTAAATGGGGGAAATAATGATAGTCCTCCTGATGAGAGTGATTCACCATGTGTTGAACCAAAAGCTACTCCTTGTATGACACTTTCTATAGTCCCTTCAGCATATTATCCACCTTCCATTTATGATGAGCAATTTTGGGATGTGTACAATTTACTTTAAATTAGATTGCATGTGCAGTATCCTTGTGTTTGTTTTATATGTGTTTTCTCGCACATGATGTGCTTCTTGGCATGCCTTTTTTTTTTGCTAGTTTTCTTTGAATGACCCTTGTTATTCTTTTTGGCACAAAGATACAAAGGAAATGAATATGTTATTAAAACCATCTATTTAAATATCTCCATTATTTTATGTCATAAAACAATGTTGTTGACTTGTGTTCTCTTTTGGGGATGATGCAAGGTGTTGGGAAATTTAGGCCTATTCCATGTTAACCCAAAAGTCTTGTTATGTCATCTCTATGTGTCATTATTTCATTGTGTTTGTAGTTCCACGAGTATCTAGGGAATGATGTTGATTTTGAGCATAATCATATTATCTATTATCAATGGTTTATACTAACCTCAAATCTATGGATCCCATGTGCTACCTTTTGTTATGTGGCTTTATCTTGGGGGAGACCCATCGTCATGACTTAGCTCTATTGGGAACATATATTGGCATAGGGTTTTCCAATAAGCTCTCATGACATTTTCATATTGCATATGTTTTCTTAATCTACCTTAAAGGCAATTGCTCACACCTGGTGTTAGTAATTATTTTAAGATGGGGACATGCATTCCATTATATGCTTCACTTTGTTCACACGCATTAGACTTTGGGTGCTACCACAATAGTGGTTTACACTTTCTGGGAGATTCTAATTTTTGCTAAAATCGCATATTTTTAGAAAATATAATGATGGTTGATCCCACAATAGTGGTTTACAATTTTTGGCCAAACTAGACACTGAATTTTTTATTTTTTTAACTAAATTTTCACATTCAGGCACCTGTAGTAGCTAAACCATGAGGAATTTGAAGATGATGCAAACTAGAGTCTTGTCACATTTTGTCTGTAGATTCTAAAAATATTTTTTTCAATTTTTGGAATCAGATTGCACTTTTTTTCCATCTCCCATGAAAATTGGTTTTTTAGAAAACAACATTTTAAAAATGTGACGCGTATAACACATAACTTTTTTCCATGAAGGATAAAATTCTAATTCTTTCATATTTAAATTTGAAACTCTGATATCTAGTGCTTCCACTTGGTTAGATAGTTTTTTATTGAATTTTTTTTAATCAAGTTTCAAGTCAACCAATTACAATTCAGACATAGTGCGACCGTATAATGCGTAAACTTTTTTTTATATATATCAAAATTCAAAAAAAATTGTTGGATCAAGGACTTTAATATCTAGTGCACTCATATTTTTCAAAAAAAAAAATTGATAATCTACTATTTTTCCACATGTGCAGAACAAAGACTTTCATTTTCAATGAAAACCCTATGTTTAATAAAACTAAAAAAACAAATACATAATAAAACTAAAACATATTAAAATTATATTTGTTGGATAGCTCATTCTGAGGATTACCTGATTCTAGTTGGGTTCGTGAAGTCTCCTCCATTTTCATCCTCAACCCGAGCTTCAAAGGGAAAAAATTCTAGTTTTTTCTATGCCAAATAGTAGGGAGGTGGGAAAAGGGAGGTTCGCTAGAACCAGGGGGGTTCTAGCAAACCCCCTTTCAAAAAGGGGTTTTCATTGTTTTTTTGGTTGTATTGGATCCACCTTGCATTTAACTGGTTTGCACGAACCAGGGTTCATTTGAACCCTTTTTTGGTTCGTTCGAACCAAAGGGTTCATTCGAACCCCAAAAACCAAAATTTTTGGTATGGGGTCATTTTTTACCACTTTTCCTTCCTCACTCAAATTGTAAACCACTTTTTTGGGTAACTTACCCTGATTTAAGCCTTGAAAAGTTCCATTTAAAGGATTCCAATTAAAAAGGGTTTGATCAAACCACCTTAGACCAAACCCCCTTGGATAGAACCCCACTAGTTTTAAACCATACCTATAACGGAGTCTCCTTTACACCTATCAAAATGCTGATAAAAAACCACTTTTGATTTACGTTTTGGGGGATCAGATAAATTCATTTAAAATTTATTTTTTGTAACTATGTAGTCCTTATTATAAGCTTCCAAAAAAGTGTAATTCTAATTAAATTTAATTTGATTATTATATTTATTTTTTATTTCTTGTGAATGTAGGTTTTTTACCAAAAATGAAACTCTATGTTCTGCACATGTGGAAAAATAGAAGATTATAAAAAAAATTAAAAAATATGAGTGCACTAGATATTGGAGTCCTTGATTCAACAAAAAAAAAATTGAATTTTGATACATACAAAAAAATTTGTGTTATACGGTTTGCCTATGTTTGAATTGTATTTGGTTTGACTTCGAAACTTGATTAAGGAAAAAATATTTAATAAAACACTATGAAACCAATTGGAAACACTAGATATCGTAGTTACATATCTAAATTCAAAAGAATTATAATTTTAGGGTAAATGCAAGAAGATGAGTCCATGAAATGTGGAAGTTTTTGCCTTAGGCAAAAAAACGAAATCGACTTGCAAAAAATAGGATCCCGTTTTTAAAAAGTGGGATCTCGTTTAGCTTCGGGATCCCGAGCCTAAATTTAAAAAACGGGATCCCATTTTTCCGTTCTGAAATTTTTTCGTTTTTGGAAAATTTTCAAGACAGATGATCCCATTTTGAAAATTTTCCAAAATTTCCAAATGGCAAGTTTTCAAAACAGATCCTGTTTGAAAACTTTCCAAAACTAATTTTTGAAAAATTTCCATTTTCGAAAGTTTTCAAAATGAGATCCCATTTAAAAAAATTCAAAATAGAAACTTTCCATTTTTAGCAATTTTCAAAATGGGATCCCATTTCGTAGAACCATAAAAAAAATTTTTTAAAATATGAATTTTTGGTCGGGTTTTTGGCTTTTTTGGTTCGGAAAATGGCTTGGGGACCCAAACCTAAGCTTTGAACCTGGTTTGACCTGCAACTTGATGGTCATGTTAATGCCACAGGAAAATAGTGACTTTGGACATATGTTTGAAGACCTATTTTGCCAAATTTCTTTACGAAATTAGATGAGATAGTGCAGATTCTAAATATGTAATTTTTTTTACAATTTGATTTTTTTTTCTATTTTTCAATTAATTTCTAATGAAATTGGTCCATAAACTTGAATTATCAGGATTTTTTAGTATTTTAATAACATTTTATTAAAATGTTTTTTTGTAAAATGAATTGCACCAAAACATACTTTAGACAATTCTTTTCAATTTTTTAAAAAATAAAAAAATGATAAGTTTAAGTTATCTTATGTGTGTCGTACACAACGATTTTTCAAAACAACAAATATGGCTAATAAAAATTTAACAAAAAAAATATATTCAATAAAAAATTACAAAAAAATATTGAAAATGTGCTTTCATGAGTCACAAATCTTTTCCCAAAAGAATTCAGAAAAATACGATAATTTAGGTCAAAATATGGATGTCGTACATCTGCATGGTATGGTAAAAAAAAGTGACTTTTAAACAGTGGTTTTTAGAAACGCCTTTGAAACTCAATTTGTACCATCTAGGTATTGAAATAAATTACATATTTGGAAACTAGACTCTAAGTACTACATTTTATGATTAGTGACTCTTTCTAAGATTCCATCTCTAAGTGCTTCAAATTTTAAGGTCAAATGTGACAAATTCTGAAAAATCAAGGAAAACACTTCCACTTTTTGGCCAAAAAGTGGACTCAACTTCTTGCACACACCCTTTATCCTTCATGGAAAAAAAGTTATGTGTTATATGGTGAGCGTCACTTTTTAAAATTGTTGTTTTCTAAAAAAACTAGTTTTCTAGGGAGATAGAAAAAGAAGTGCAATTTAATTCCAAAAAAATTGAAAAAAATATATTTAAAATCTACAGAAAAAATGTCACGAAACTCTAGTTTGCATGATCTTCAAATTCCTCACGGTTTAGCCGCTATAGGTGCCTGAAAGTGAAGATTTAGTTAGAAAAAATTAGTTCAGTGTCCAGTTTGGCCAAAAACTGTAAACCACTATTGTGGGATCACCCATTGGTGATGCATTGGCTTGGAATTTTGATAATTTTGTGTAGCACGTTGTCAAATTTATTAGGACTATAACTCTTGATATGGTTGACATGAGATCACACCTAGTGAAAACCAGTCCTCACTAGCCCTTGTGTGTTTCTCATTTTTTACATTAAGAAAGCTCGCCTAGTGAATATTGAACTTCACTAACCTTTGGTGCTTTGGTTCATCATTCACCTAATAAATATCAGACTTTGTTAGCTTGTAACTAATGAGTGCCTTAGGTATGGATCCTAGCAAGATTTTTGTGAAACTTACTAGTTCATGATTGTCATATCCCCTTCGCATGTTTGCATTGTGTCTACATCATGTTTACATTATGTTTAATACATTGTGTTTATGTTTTTTTTTTAATTATGTTATGTGTTGTGTCTCCATCGTGTTTGCTTCATGTTTCATGTTGCATTTCACTTCACATGTGTGTTCCTTTGTCATCATGTTGTATTTCAACATAAGATCTTGAATTTGGGGGCTAGTGCATCCCCTGGATTCAACACCATCCTATCTCTTCAATATTTGGATAATTGAACCCCTTGTGACCTATCCATATGTTAGTGCAAGTATGAGCGTCAGTTCATACTCTCACTAAAGTGGGGGCTAAATGTAGCATAAAGTTTTTTAACCCTTGATAATTTCAAATTATGTTTAGCTCCCCCTTATATTCTTGGACCTGATTATACATTTAATTACCCATTTTATAAATGTCTTCAAAAGGTCAAATAAAGGGAAATAAAAATGAGCATTCAAGATTTTACCTAGACACTTTGGGCCCTGAAAAGAATGGGTTTGGTCTAGGGAACCCCATGCCCTAGAACACCTCTTTTTGGCTCCAATTTGAATTTTTTGGTTTTGATAATTTATTATTCATATTTCCAATTTCAATTATCATCTATCGACATTTTATTTTCAGGAAATTAGAAAAATTGCATATAAATGCAAAGTATTTTCACCATTTCAAACCTAGAAAATTTTGGAAAAGTAATTAATATTATTGCTGAGAAATCAAGAGAAGTTAAGAGAAAAATTATCAATATTTTAGTAGCATTTATTCATGTCAAACATCATGTCAAGTTTCAATTATGTTTTCATGTAAGCTTGTTCATGTTTTGTGATAATTTATTTTGTGAGTGCTAACACTTACATGACTTCAATCAATCAATCAAATTCTCCTTTAAGGTGATGATTACATGAATTCAATCCATTAAGGAATGTAGATATGAGGGTGAATTGTAGTATTTGTCAATTCAATACTTTTATCATTTAGCCTCGACCTTATTAAGGGTAAGCTCTCTTTATACATCATTATGGTTGTTGTGGAGGTAGAAATACCAAAATGGGGTTTGACTTAGGCAAGCCTTTATACAACGCAAACCTTCCCCCTCTTTCATGTGTGTAGGTTTTCAAATCTAAAGATACTTGGAGGAGGATTAAGGACTAACTGTTCATTCATGCATTCAAGCCTAGAAGTTGTCAAGATAGGGAAACTGGGTTTTCTCATCAGTAGATGAAGTTCCAACAATGACCCTAGGAGAACAAGAGCTACAAACTAGGGACTTAAAGCCTATGTTTACAAATCTTGCAAAAAAGGAGGATAGTCTAGGGTGCACCACGCCCTAAACTAGCTAGTTCAGCGTCAAATTTATATACTAGGTTCCTTTGTGTTTTCCCCTATATTTTTGGACTCTATTTTTGTCTTGTTGTATTTAATTTCTCAAAAATCATAACAAATTGTTACATTTTCATAGTTTTCTTAGAAACATCATTGCATCATAGAATTAAATCAATCTAATCAATCAATAGACCCGCCAAAAATCAAATCAAAAACAAGGATTAGAAGCTTGATCCACCATTTTGACTCTTCCACTTAGGTTCATAGTCAAGTGGATTTGAGATCACTTCTAATCCTCAAAAAATGGGATAAGTGTGATTTAGGACCTAGATCATTTTTCTCAATCAAAAAATATGTAAACTAAAAACATCTTTATGAAGCATCATCCTTGCACAAAATTACTTCACTAGAAAACTAAGAAAAAACATTCTTGTAAAGACAATAAAGAAATTAAGGCACTCTTTTGTTGGTATTTATCCAAATACTTCATTACAATAAAGAGGTTTTAATACCATCTAAATTATTTTGAAGATAACATTCCCATCTTTAGTGTAGACTAGGAATTCACAAAGGAGTATATGCATCCATATGATCAATTAAATAATAGAATTATGTAATAAAAGTATAGAAATTATACATCTATATCTTGCAACTTAGTATGAGACTTTTACTTTTTTCTTAGGAATCCATAAGAGTAAGTTGGTTGGAAGCAATGGTTTATGTGTTCACTTTGAATAAGAGATCTCTATCAGAATCAAAGATGATGAAGTTGCTGCTAGAATTTATAGAAATTGATAAAGAGAAATAGACAATGTTAGAATCAAGTGAAATTAGAAGTGACAAGTTCTATGAAATGAAACATAAAATTGCATAATTTATTTTGAAAAAAATAAAATCATACAAGGATTCCTCAAAAAATCTTTAGATTCCATTAATGGCCTTTACAAATCTTTTTTGAAGAAAATAAGAAATATGTTTATTAACTATTCTGAACACACACACAATCCTTTGAGATGAAATAATTAGCACAAGAAAATCCACATGCTATCACCTTGTGATTTCTCTATCATATGATGATTGAACGAATAGGCTATATGGTTATATGGTATCTTGGATTTGCATAGAGTTCTAGTATCATTCTTTATGGGGTTATGGATAAAGAACTATATAACTTTATCAATGTACACTAAATGCCATTTGATTGAATTTTTTCAATGTTATAACTCTATAAATTCTAGAGAAAAAAGAATTAAGATAAACTTGTATAATGAATGTATTGTATATATGATTTGAGGCAATAAGATAATAAATAAAAAATATAGACTATATAATGTAATATTTTCAAACAATCTAAAATTCTTCTCTAATATATAAGGCTTAAGGCTCAATTGTTCTCCAATACAATAATGAATATATTACTTAACCTTAAATATGTAGAGATATTTATAGTGTTTCAAAAAAAATAAAAAAAATAAAAAAAAATCGACATGATAAAAATGAAAAAGAGATGCAAGTAAAAACATATGCTTTACGTGAAGGAATGAAATGCCAAAGAAAAAGATAAATGCTCACAAAAAGAAGATGCCAAAACAAACAAAAAAAAGTCGAGAAGAAAGATGTTGAGAAAAAAGATGTCAAGAAAAAGCAAAGAAAAAGATAAATGCTCACAAAAGGAAGATGCCAAAGCAAAAAAAAAAAAGTCAAAAAGAAAGATGTGAGAAAAAAGATGTCAAGAAAAAGAATACTTGGGATGATGAAATGATGATGCCATGTAAAATATGCGAGAAAAGAAAGACATCCTAGTGAGAAAATTCACCAAAAAGAAACGAGAAATGCTTAAGGAAAAATATCTGTACATACATACAAATGGTATTGTAGAGCAATCAGTACGGGATTGTTACAATCTACGTACTAAAGGAGAAGATAAAATAAAGATGACTTCAAATGGAAAGAAATCCTCTCGCTAATGGTGGAGAAAAGATGGAAATGGCAATAAAAAAGAATAGCTAGATTAACAAAGAAGAGTTTCAGTCGGCGACTGTGGTTAGCTTAAGAAGGATGTCGACCAAGTCAATATTGAGCAGTGTGGTGCTGTCTCTGCAATTTTGCCTCGCCTTTCTGCAGATCGGAAAACTGACTTGGGTGTTCACACGATGCGGAATAGCCTCGTTGCTACCTTTGGGCCTCTCTGCAGATTATGCTCTACTGAAACATTTTGAAGGTCGTGTGTACAAGACTGTGAGTTGCCATGTGACCGTGGCAGCAGATCAGCCAGCGGTGCGAAGGCAAGTACGGTTGTACGAGACTCAGAAAAGATCATCGTATTTGGGTGTTGAGTTTCATCTAGAGAGACGAGGAGAAAACAAGCTGTATCTCAACGGGGAAATGTGTTACTACATCACCGATACAATCTGGTGTGCCTTGCTGGACTTCGCAGATGTTGCTCCCAACACTGTGTTTCTCAAAGGGTATAAGGAATTCTGGCAACAGGTAGCCACAGGCGGTGTCATGACCGTATCAGATGTGCTTGATAACTTAATTCTGGAAAATCATACTATCAAGTTTCTAGACAATGATCTGCTTTTGCCTGTAAATTTAACAATTTCTGAGGAGAAACTGCTCGTGCTTTTAAATTTAGTGGGTCTGCTTATGCAAACGAGGCAAGTCTATTGGCTAATTCCTATACTCCTGAGCTCTACGGCAGCACTATTGGAGTTCGGCACATCACTGAGGAAGTCGCTGTATTGTAAGATCAATCTATCCTTCTGCCGGGTCATGCACATCATTTGTGACAGGCTGCCTCGGTCAATGAGGAGGCAAGCGTACTCCTTTGGATGCTGGATAGAGAATCTAAAACCCTCGAACGACTTACAGCTTAGGGTTGTAAAAGGCGAGATATATGCGGTCATCGGTGGAGGTGCATAAGTGCACAAAGAAGGTGCAGCTTTGTTCGAGGCAGATGACTTTGAATGGTCAGGCTTTGAAGGAAGAGCACAAATTAAAAAGACCATCAGTTGTGGCAAAATTGATGCTGACTATCGACCCATTGACATCGAGTGCTGGTTTTATCCAGAGAAAGCCAAATGCAAAATAAGGGCCACCACTGTGGCAGTGGCTGATGTGGATTGTAACAGGGACGAGTTTGCCAAGTTGTGCACATTTCTGACTTGCGTGGCGAAGAATCGTTCCGGTTCAATACTATCTTGTGACTCCAACGATAAGGTGCGTGTTCGTGGGTTTAGAGACTCTGTCGCCTGTTATTGCAAAAGTGGGTTTCCACCTGTGTATGAACTGAAATTGTATAATGTAACTGTTGAGTAAGTAGAGTGAAGTTTCGCTAAACTAGGTACATCCCATTATAGTAGTTAATTAAAAGTTGTTAAAGTTTTTCCTTAAAAACTAACTATTCTCTAGAGTTTTCTGATATAATTGCCTGTCTATTGAAGTTTGTTTTGTGCTTTCGGAGAGACTATTGCTAATTATACTGGCTGTCTAGTTTGCTCTGTTTATTCTCGCCACACACATTTATTTTTCATGCAGATGTCATTACCGGTTATTGCAATCACTGTTCTTTAATTTTTTTGATGAATAGGCAGCTATCTATATTAATTCAAATATAAAGATACATATTCACAGAAAAAAGGATGGGTGGTAAAAAGACACACCCCAAGAGTCTAATGGGCAGCGCCCAGAAAAAAACATCTCCACGAAAAATAAATTCCGTACAAACATCTATTCTAATTATGCTTTATATCATCTTCTCGAATATGTCACTTTCATATCATTAGGTAGCTACTTTATACATGAGTAGATGGAGAATTTTTAGGAGTTTTTTATAATTAGAGGTCTTATAGATTTGATTGGTGGTTTCATGATTATTTTTTAACAAGAACAAATGTTAGATTTATAATTATATAGTTAAATTTTAAAAAATTATAAATGAATAATATATAACAGTACTATCTTTATGGGGAAGGAAATTTCATGAAGGAAAAAAAAAACAAATATTAAAAGATTAATTAGAATTATGAGATTGCTATCAGAATTCAACTGTTACAAGATTAATTAGAATATCCACCACCTATCTCAAAAATTCACTCTTGTCAAGCCAACTATTTGTTTTCCCACTAACTATTTCTACATGAGACATAATAGATTTTAGTGAGTCAACAAGGGTGGTCCTACGGGAGTTTGTTCTTGTAGGATCATTCAACCTTGCAATTAACTCCTCAAGTTATTTTTTATTGTATTCAATTTATCCTAATATGTTTTGTTGTGTACCTGGAGGATGACAAGAAATTGTAGGAGGTGTTTGTTGTAGTTGTTCTTCAGGAGGGTTTTCATGAAGAGGTGAATTTGGATTTTGAACATTTGGGGGTGAATTATCAACTCCTAAAAATTAAACAAGTTTCAAATAAAAAACTAATTCAATCTAGACCTATTTAATCCAAATTTGACAATTAAAAACTAAAAATACTTACTTTTTTGTCCTCTTTGATGTATTCACAAAATTTGGTGATGATTTGGAAGAGATTTGGATAAAAAATGAGGTCTACAATCATGTGAGCATGCTTGGAAGGATGCTCAAGATGTGGGTTTAACAGAAAATGTAGAATGAAATGTCTTTATTTATTGTTATGGTTCAAAATAAGCATAAAGCAAGCACATTATAATGCACTCATGTTAGATCATGGGGTCTAGAAAGTGGGGTGGCCATTTTTTGGTCCCCTATCTTGGTGCACACACCCAAATAGTGAAAGCCACTTTCATTTGTAGGAATGGCATTGACGATTTTTACCCTATGGAGCTTAGAACCTTCCTTGTTATACGAAATCCTAGTGTAGAAATGGATCCTCATTCTAAGATGAGGTAACCATGTTTGGGCCAACATCTAGTGAGGTGAGCACCTAGATTCAAAAGTTGACTTTTTATCTAAATCTTTCTACTTTTATAAACAACTTGAATTTAAAAAATAAAAATAAAAAAATTGTGAAATGAATGTAGGATCATTTTTCCTTTTGGAAAACTTAGTACCAAAACATAAATAAGGGGGACATGGTTTTATAAGATCACGGCTTATAGGCATGTGGTTTCTATAGTACCACTTAGTGGTTTTGTGTATGCTTGTTTCTATAGAAGAAAACACATGAGTAGTTGTTGAGGTTGGCTTGCATAACTTTTGGCCTATTACCTAAGGCCAAATTGAGCATCTCTTGTAGGGTATATACATGACAAGAGGAAACATGAATCGGGATGTCTAGTTACATGATTCTCATGTTTGCTTGTTCACATGGAGGAATGTGACTAGGGAGTTTGATGTTCTAGAAGCCTTATATGAAAACTACAATTATATTATAGTCTTTGATCACGAGACAATACATTGAGTATTTAAGTGCTTTTGGAGGCTAGGTTTTTTTCTCTTTGAAGGTTTTCCTAAGGTATATCTAGTGTCATCCTGATGGTATATTTGTCTATTCCCTTGCGTTGTGGATTCTAAATACTTGTTTACATATTTTTCTCTCTTGGGGTTTTATTAAAACATATTTTATTGCTACAAATTTCCTTTCATTTCTTACTAATCCCAATATTCCCTTTCAATCGAGTAGAGTACCCTCAGGATATAAAAGAACAATCTATACTATAGATAAAACTTTGAGCCTTTGAGGAAAAATTTGCAATGGTTGTATAGTAAGATTTAAAATTTTCTTCTAGGTTTGAATTTATTTCAAAAATGAAATTTATTTATATGCAAAGTCTTATTTGTAAGTAATTAGATCACAAATGCTTTCCTAATAACTATACCATGTTTTGTTTCTTTATTTAGCTTAAAGATTCATTATTACTTTATTAGGTAAATTAGATTTATGTTACTTTCATTACTTTCCTTAAAAATAGATTTTTATTTGAAAATATTTATTGAAAGCACAATAAAAGAAATGTGTGGAATAGAATATTGCATTTGAAAAGTCATATAGGAGTTGTTATTTGTGTGTAGTTGATTAATTTACATTTCAAATCAGAAAACCATGAAAAGGAAGAAGTAGATAAAATCTCAATTACATGCATGTAGAATAACACATTTAGTTAGGATCATTCAAAATATTTAGAAAAGTAAAATAGATAGAGAAAAGGAATCCAATGAACATTCAAAATCAAGCAAATCAAACAACCTTGCCAAAAATCACTTTCATTCAAATTTCCTATTTCTCGCTTGGCTTTTCAGTCTAATTGTGTCCAAGGATCAAGGAAAATTAGATTGAGTCAATTCTAGATGAGTTACAATAAATGTGCCCCTTCCTAGGCATATTTGAGAGGAGAATGAACGACAATAGATAAGGGAATAATTTTGTATAAGATTATAATGCCTTCTAGATATATATCATTGAACTTAATGATTCCAAAATTGTAGCAATAGTACTCCAATGAACTACAAGACATTCATGCAACCAATTTTGTTTAACACCCAATGGTCATACAAGTCAACATAATAATATACCATCTAGCCAACCTTCATGAAATGAATGAGCCTAGTGGTGTGATTCATACGAGTAATAATATTGTCACTCACCAAACTCCCCAAGTTCAAGGAAAGGGTAGCCCATCAACTTTTTGTCCCTTGATTGACTTTTGGCATGAGAGGAAAAAGTAGTTAATTTTGGCTATTAAGCAAGGATGTAGTGAAATGTATCATTTGAAGTCTACATCATCATTTTTTTGGGTGAGTTAGATTTCTAATTTCATATATTTGGTGACCTTGGTATGAATAATACATATTTTTGGAGAAGATTTTCACAATTCCATCTAGACTTTTCACCTTCTCCTGTCACACTATTTATTTTGTGGTACTTGTGGTACCTTGAATATGTCAGGATTGATTATGCAACAATGACTAGGTCCCCACTTTGAAGCTAGCCTTCCATTATTCAATTGATACATCCCCACCAATCCCTTGGAGCCTATTTCAAATAGGTACAATTACAAAGACATTGAATTAGATGGAGGACAATAAGAATTGCACAACTATATTACTTCTAGTAACCTAGTTTGGAGTTGGGATATTGTGCTTCAACTAAACCCAAATCAAACTAAGATGCAAATGGTCCATGTTTGGCTAGAAATTTACCAATAAGGCCATCCCATAACAAAATATATACACATAGCCACCCTAGTTGACAACAAGGTGAGCATCTTGTAAGAATACTTAGAAGAATCTCAAGTAGCTTGAGAAGTCCTTCATGTGGCCTTTGAAGATGAGCAAACTAAAACACAATAAGAAGTGCCCAAAAGCTTCCTTGAAGAAAGAACTAATGGTGCTACTCAACCACGACACATTGAACAAGACCTACCTCTTGATAAAAAAGCACAATTATACCTAGGAGAAGCTACTCTCAAAGCACTTATATCCACTCTAGTCCAATGGATCTAAACTCTTAAGGCTAGGAGTACTAAGAAACCAACATATAATTCTATTTAGGTAAACAATACACCGAGGTCTCAAGGGTACTAACCTTACACCAATCCTTTCACAACTAAAACTATGGAACAAAACCAAAGGGGATCTCAACTACCTCCCTATGTTAGCTTTTACTCTCACAACACAAATAATGAGGCTTCCATGTGTCCCTTGTCATTACCATACAACATGGAAAGCTTCAATCAACCAAGTGGGATACCTATCATGCAATATCAAACTCAAATTATCCTACTCAACTTTTAAAGTATAAGCTTAATGGTTTGTAAATATCCAACTCTCTCAAGATACCAACAAACCAATGTGCCATTTTAAATACATCAAGCTCCACTTGTGAGGCTAATGTTTGGAGGAACCCCTCTACACATAACCCCTTTTAAGGAACATACCCCAAATATATTAAGGAGCCTTTGGATCTTAACATTCATAATGTCATGTTCTCAAGTCCTCTCCCTGAACTTCCAAAATTCAAGGGAGTAGGACATCCCAATTCATATATTAAATCTTACACCACAATAGTGCAAGAATTCATTCCTTGGGATACACTAATAGCATGACTTTATCTTAAACATTAGAAGGTTTCTCTTTAGATTGGTACTATCTCTCCTATCGAGATGAATCCATTCCTTTTAACTGACATCAATAACTTAGTCGAAATAGGGATTCAATAATTCATAATCATTAAGAAATAGGCAAATGAGTTAGTGGCACATTTTATCACATGATGAAGGCAAATCCTCTATTCTTCCAGTACTGCACCAAACATGGATCACAAAGGAATAATGTGATTATTCTTACACACACCCTTAATAGAGACATGCGTGGATGCTCAAAAACTCCCGTGTAAATCTTATGAAGAGGCTCTCTAAAGCACTCTAAGAATAGATCAAGCATAGCAAAAGAAAGGAATATGGCACCAATGCAACGTTGGTGACTTATTTTCTGCACCTAAAATCTTAAAGAATAAGAATCACAATGCAGTCACCTAGTCATAGACATCCTACCACCCAAGAACAAGAAGTTGTTATTGGCCTATGGACCAAACTACAAGATAGGTGAGTCAAAGTCACTGTGTGGTTTGACGAAAAATTAATGCATATACCATCAGTTCTGGAATGTGAGGTTTAGTTGATTGTAGCTCAGTGGTAGAGCCCCTAAAGTGCACTTGGGAAGTGCTAGGTTAGAAAAATAAAACAGAAGTCCATTTTCATCTGTAATGATGAGTTTGTCTTCTGAAAGCCTAAGAACTGCGTAGTGCCATGTAAACTTTTTTATGGGCTGAAAATGGAGGTCTGGCCAGGGTTTTTTTTTTCCAAATTTAAATGCCAGTTGCCCCGACCCTCAAAGTGAGCTTGCCTTATGATGCTGGGTACCTAGCCTCACAGACCGCTCTTGGTATTATTTTGATCCACAACGATTAGAAGTAAAACCCTTCCTACACAATGCTCTATAAATTTGTTAGGATGGGCAGATTACATTAGAACTCATGAGTTTATTTACAAGAGAACAAACAACATTCGTTGTCTGAAATTATATGGAAAAAATGATTCATATCACATTAGATTACATCTCAGCCATTTAAGCTCGAGAGCTTTACAGATGAGAGTCGTTTACAGGAATTTTGAAAAGGGACAAATAGATACAGAATGACAAATGAGTAAGATATAACCCAAGTCTTGGCCTCTGCAAGCCATGGGTCTGATCTTTTTGCAATTCTGACAAGCCCACCCAATTGTAAAAATGATCCAGATTCTTTAGCTTCCACATATTTCAAAGCACACCCACAACCTGTCTACACTTCGCAGTTGAAGAACATCAGATGAAAGGGGAGGAAGAGGAGGCAGAGCAACCTCCAAAATAGTAGCTCTCCCAAATGCCAAATAACTCACTTCACTTTCCTTTCCTGGCCTTCCATACATATTTGAAAGCACACCAACAATCTGTTTATCACATTACTGTATGTAGAATAACGAGGAAGAGGAGACAGAGCAACCTCTAAAAGACCTTATTTTGTGGTCTTAAAACTGCTTTTACTGATTTAAACAGAGAGGAAGCAATGGCTGCTTTCACATGCCCTCGCTTTGGGATGTTTCTCCCTGTTGATGGACTTGCAACTGCCTTGCCCATTTGATTTCACAGATATTTCAGAGAGAGAAGTTGTAAACTCACAGATCTTGTCCACAACCACACCGATTTGAATGTGATAGTGGGTTTGCAGTTGCACAAGGGTACATTTAAAGAAACGATTTGGGGGCAAATGGAATAAAGTTTACTGAGCGGGAAAGCAAATTTGAGATGAGATTTAAAAGTGTAGAGCCGCCACTCTTTACCATATTGAGCACGTTTTTGTCAAAGGACATTACAATAGTACAGAGAGTACTGATTTCATCTTTGAATTAGTTGCAATTGTTTGAGACTTGCCTCAAAATGATCGAAAAGCATTTTTGTAAAGGGGATTCTTCTTGCAAATGTGTATGATATTTGTATTTAGTCTCTGAGTGAGGTGAATTATTGCCAATTTGCCATATAATATATAAAGTAAATAGTGAGCAGCATCTTTTGGGCTTTGAGAATGCCGTGGTGCATGAATGTTAAACCACCAATGTTATAATATAAAATAATTGAAACATCCAAGAGAACATGGAAACATGCAAAATATGAGTCACTTTTCTTGTTTATTTTAGCTTAAAAGCACATCAAGATGCTCTTGAAGAGGGGGACAAGGTAAACAACCAACAAAGGGGTGTTTCCTCTTCTAAAATATATGATAATTTGAATAAAAGATTAATAAGTGAAATTAGTTAAATGAGTGAGTATTAATATATTTATCTTAAATATATTTATATAAAAGATGTGGAGATCTATCATTTTTAGGTGTTCATTTTATTTATATCATAAAAATGTATCTAGAGAATGATTTCTTTCATCTTTCATAAGGATTTGTTTAAATTGGATATGTTAGTTTTATGTTTAAAATTGTGTCTTTAAGATCATGTATTTGAATCCATAATGACTTTCTTAGGAGACACTAATATCATATATGTTGGTTATAATGTTTTTGTCTTATTTATGTAAAATAATATTTTTGTTAAAAAATATTTTTTATTAATTTTATTCAAAAAGGAAGTATATGCAAGATCAAGCCTTGAACAACAATTCTAAAAGGAAAAATAAGAAATACAATGGATTCTAAATATTTAAATTGTGAATTACACAGTTATGCCATGAAAAAGAAGTAGATAAAGCTCTATTGCATGCATTTACAACAACACATTTAGTAAGGATCATTTAAAACATTTAGAAAATAAAAATAGATAGAGAAAATGCATCTAATGAACATTCAAAAACAAACAAAGCAAACAACCTTCCCAAAAATTACTCTCATTCAACTTTCCTATCTCTCACTTGGCTTTTCTCTCTAATCGTGTCTATGGATCAAGGAAAATTGGATTGAGTCAGTTCTAGATGAGATACAATAAAATGTGCCCCTTCCTAGGCATATTTGAGAAGAGAATGAGCAATAATAGATAAGGGGAGAGTTTTGCATAATAGATGTACTACCTTATGGATAGAGACCATTGAACTTATTAATGCCAACATTGTAGCAATAACACTCCATGAACTATAATACATTTGTATGACCAATGGTTTAACATCCAACCATACAAATCAACATAATAATATACCATCTAGCCATCCTTCCTCATGAAATGACTAACCTAGTGGTGTGATTCATCTGAACAATAAAATTGTCACTCAACAAACTCCCCAAGTTCAAGGAGAGGGTAGTCAAATCAACTTTTTTTCCCTTGATTGACTTTTGGCATGAGAGCGAGAGTAGTTAATTTGGCTATTAAGAAATGATGTAATGAAATGTATCAAATGTATCATTCTAAGTCTACATCATCATTTTGGAGTTAGGTAGATTTCTAATATCATAAATTTTGGTGACCTTGGTGTGAAGAATACATCTTTCTGGAGAATATTTTTCACATTTCCATCTTTCTTCCATCCAACATTTTCACCTTCTCTTGTCATGTCATTTTTTTTTTGGTACTTGTGGTACCTTGAATATGTTAGGATTGATTACACAACAAGGACTAGATCCCCTCTTTGAAGCTAGCCATCCATTATTCAATTGATGCATCCCCACCAATCTCTTGGAACCTATTTCAAATAGGTATAATTACAAAGACACTAAATCAGATGGAGGACAATAAGAATTACATAAATATATCACTTCTAATAACCCAATTTAGAGTTGAGATATTATGCTTCAACTAGAGCCAAATCAAAGTAAGATGCAAATGGTCCTTATTTAGTTATAATTCAATAATAAGTCCATTTTATAACAAAATATAGACATATAGCCACCCTAATGGACAAAGAGGTGAGCTTCTTGTAAGAAGACTTAGAAGAATCTTGAGTAGCTTGAGAATCCCTTCACATGGCATTTCAAGATGAAAAAACTAGAACACAATAAGGAGTACCCAAAAGCTTCCTTGAAGAAAGAACCAATGGGGATACTCGACCCCCACACATATGGGGGTACTCAACCCCCATACATTGAACAAGACCTACCTCTTGATAAAAAAACACAATACCTGGGAGAAGCTACTCTCAAAGAACTTATATCCACTCTAGTCCAATGGGTCTAAACTCTCAAAGCTGGAGTACTGAGAAACAAACATATAATCTTGTTTAGGTAAACAATAGACCAAGCTCTCCAAGGTGCTAACCTCACATCGATCCTTTCACAACTGAAACTATGGAACCAAATCAAATGGGGTCTCAACTACCTCCCTATATTAGCTTTTATTCTCACAACACAAGTAACGAGGCTTTCAAGTGTCCCTTGCCATAATCATACATGGAAAGCTTCAATCAACCAAGTGGGATACCTATCATGCAATATCAAACTCAAACTATCCTATTCGACTTTTAAAGTATAAGCATAATGATTTTTAAATATCCAACTCTCTCAAGATACCAACAACCCAATGTGCCCTTCTAAATACAACAAGCTCCACTTGTAGGGCTAATGTTTGGAGGAACCCCTCTACACATAATCCCTTTTAAGGGGCATGCTTCAAATATCTCAAGGAGCCTTTGGATCATAACATTCATAATGTCAAGTTGTCAAGTCCTCTCCCTGAACTTCCAAAATTCAAGGGAGTAAGAAATTCCAATTCATATATTAAATCTTATAGAACAATAGTGCAAAACCCCTTCCTTGGGATACACTAATAGCATGATTCGCATGATTCTTTTGTAACCCCTTCCTTGGGATACACTAATAGCATGATTCTTTTGAAAACATTGAAAGGTGTCTTTTTAGATTTGATACTATCTCTCCTAGAAACATGAATTCATTCCTTTCAACAACTCATTGGTATATTTTTCATCACATCCAACAACTTAGTCAAAATAAGGAGTCAACAATTCATAATCATCAAGCAAGAGGCAAATGAGTTAGTGGCACACTTTATCAGATGATGGAAGTCCTCTATTCTTCAACTACTGCACCAAACATGGATCACAAGGAATTATGTTATTGTTCTTACACACCCTTAACGTAGACACACGCGAGGAGGCTGAAAAAATCCCTTTGTAAATCTTATGAAGAGGCTCTCGAAAGAACTCTAAGAATAGATCAAGCTGCTATTGATAGCAAAAGAAAGGAATATGTCACCAACGGAACTTTGGTTACACAAGATAACAACTACTTTTCTGCACTAAAATCTTAAAGAATAAGAATCACAATGCAGTCACTGATAGAGTCATAGACATCCTACCACCCAAGAACAAGAAGTTGTTATTGGCCTATGGACCAAATTACAAGTAAGATAGATGAGTCAAAGTCACTGTGTGGTTTGACGAAAAATCAATGCATATACCATCAGTTCTAGAATGTGAGGTTTAGATGATGGTAGCTCAGTGGTAGAACCCCAAAAGTGCACTTGGGAAGTGCTAGGTTTCTATCTTATCCAATCCACGGTTAGAAAAACAAAACAGATGTCCAGTTTCATCTATAATTCTTTTTACAAAATGAGTTTGTGTGTTCTGAAAGCCTAAGAACTGGGTAGTGCTATGTAAACCATTTTTTTGGTTTAAAATGTAGGTCTGATCAGGGTATTTTTTTTTTTCAAATTTAAATGCCATTTGCCCCTATCCTCAAAGGGATCTTGCCTTATGATGATGGGTACTTACCCTCACAGACCGCTCTTGGTATTATTTTGATCCACACAACAATTAGAAGTAAAACCCTTCCTACACAATGCTCTACAAATTTGTTAAGATGGGCACATTACATTAGATCCCATGACTTTATTTACAACAGAACAAACAACATTCGTCATCTAAAATTATATGGAAAAAATTATCCATATTACATTAGATTACATCTCAGCCATTTAAGCTCGAGATCTTTACAGATGATTGTCGTTTACAACAATTTTGAAAAGGGAAAAATAGATACAGAATGATAAATGAGTTTGTTGAGTATCTTAGGATATAACCCAAGTCTTGGCCTCTGCAAGCCATGGGTCTGATCTTTTCGCAATTCTGGCAAGCTCCCCCAAATGTAAAATGATCGACATTCTTTAGCTTCCACATATTTCAAAGCACACCACCTGTCTGCACTTCACTGTTGAAGAACATCATGTCAAAGGGGAGGAAGAGAAGGCAGAGCAACTTCCCACAGAGTAACTCTCTCAAATGCCAAATGACTCACTTAACTTTCCTTTCCTGACCTTCCATACATATTTGAAAATTGAAAGCACACCAACAATCTGCTATCACTTTACTGTATGTATAATAACAAGGAAGAGGAGACAGGGCAACCTCTATAAGACCATATTTTGTGGTCTTAAAAGTGCTCTTACTGATTTAAAGAGAGAGGAAGCAATGGCTGCTTTCACATGCCCTCGCCTTGGGATGTTTCTCCCTATTGATGGACTTGTAATTGCCTTGCCCATTTGATTTCACAGGTATTTGAAAGACAGAAGTTGTAAACACACAAATCTTCCACACAAGCACAATGATTAGGATGTGTTGCTTGATTTGCACAAGGCTACATTTAAAAGGCTAATGGAATAAGCTTAATGTGCAGGACAGCAAATTTGAGATATAAAAGTGTAGAGCCACCACTCTTACCATATTGAACACGTTTCTGTCAAAGGATATTACAATGGTACAGAGAGTACTAATTTCTACTTTGGGTTAGTTGCAATTGTTTGAGACTTAAAATGATAACAAATGAATTTTGTAAAGGGGATTCTTCTTGCAATTTGCATTATATTTGTATTTACTCCCTGAGTTGAGTGGATGATTGCCAATTGCCATATAAAATTTAAAGTGAACAGTCGGCAGCATCTTTTGGTCTTTGCAAATGGTGTGGTGCATGCATCTTAAACCACCAATTTTAATTTCTTTTAGCTTGAAAATACATCATGTGCTCTGGAGGAGGAAAAGGTAAAGCAACCCCTTAATTAAAGGATGTTTCCTCTTCTAAAATATATGCTAATTCAAATAAAAGATTAATAAATTAAATTAGTTTAAATTAGCATGAGTGAGTTTATATTGTAATATTTATATACAAGATAGAGAGATATGTCATTTTAAAGTTTAGTGCTATTTATAGTTTGGTACAATTTATATTAGAAATTTAGTAAAAAAAAAAAAATTCATTTTAATGTCTTTTACAAAGATTTATGTAAGATGAGTATGTTAGTTTTATATTTATAGTTATGTCTTTAGGGTCATATACTTGAATCCATGACAACTTCCTTAAATAATACTAATAACATGTATTGTTGGTTATAATATTTATGTTTTATTTGTGTATAATAATATTTTTATTAAATGGTATTTTTATATTATTAGTTTTATTTTAGTATTGAATTATTATATAATGGATTTATTTAAGGAATAAGTGTTTTATATTATTTTGTAAAGATTAATATTACATATATTGATAAAAAAAAGATGAATGGAAAATGTCACACCTTGGAAGTTACATCAAGGTCAATCCTACAAGTCATCATGTTCTTTTGTCAGCCTTGTATTTACTCTCATATTTTTAATATAATATATCTTTATGGTGGCTTTGCCACTTTTATTAAAAAAAAAACAATTTTAAAAAGAAAAATAGTAAATACAATAAATTTTTAAAATAAAAATATACATATTATAAAATAATAACATATCATTCAAAATTTGTAAAAGGAAATAAACCTTTTTCTTAAAATAATTTAGACTAATTAAATGAATGCGCACAATTAAGTATAAATTAACTTAAATTAAAGTAAATGATATAGGAGCTTATAATGAATAATTTAGAATAATTGAGATGTTAAATCGAGAAATTAAATGTGAGGGATTAAAATGCTTAGCTTTGGAAAATACAATGAAGAATAATTGTGAGGTACAATTGAAATCAATCACCTTGATGTTGGAAATTAATGGTATTTATTAGATATGCACCTCTAGTACACAATAGTCTTCAAATTCATTTTGGTCAAATATGTTCCCTATGGGATTGATCTTGCTTGCCAGACATCACAATGACTTAATGCATCGAGCTCATTTGTAACCCATAAGAAGAAACCTACTAATATAGGACTAGTGCAACCTACTTCTTCATGATCTCTACTCTTCACTAATTATTGAGGATCAATCATATTTACAAGTTTATTGGGGAAAACATCAAATTGAAAGGGACAACTTTCTTAGGTCAACCTAGAATAGTAATGTAGAATTAGATTCCTTTAAATACTCCAAATCAAAAGATTCCTAGAATTTTTTCTTGAAGTGCAAATGTTAATTGATTAATGATTAGATTTTATTGCCCTAAAATAATAGATAGTAAATACCTTTAAATTCCAAGACATCAAACTAATTGCATGAAAGGTGTACCAAGTCTGCTCATAATGGCTAATAAAATAGGAAAGAGTTGGAAAAGATTTTAAAAAATATTTTTTTAATTTATGACTCAGGTTTTGCATGGTGCAAATCTTTCCCAAATTTCATGAGATTGACCTAGGTCACAACAAAGTATAGATATAAGGATGGGGAATGAATTATTCATCATGTGGGGTAATAATAGGCATATTAAATGACAATTATATATAAACATATTTGAATATAGATAAGAGGGTAGTTGCACAAAGATGGGGGGCCAAAAAGGGGTCTTAAGTGGACACTTTTATTTCTGAAATTAGGAAACACTGACCTTGCATGAGAATTTGAGGATAGATACACTCAAAATTTTAAGATGCAACAAAAACAAGGACCATAGTGCTTCGAATGTACTTTCCAAACTACTAATTTTATTTGAAACTAGTAGAGATTAAGGGGTTCAAAAAACCTACCCACACAAATTGGTCCAATTTTTTCAAAAAACATAACATAGCATTTGTTGTGAGTACCTCAAAATGTTAACTTTTTTTAGTATTTTTAAAATCACTGTGGTGAAAAATTTACTAATAGCGTGTAGTTTAGTTTGAATTATTTTTTATAGTTTTTTAATGAATAATATGATTTTTTACTAATTTTCAAAGTGCACACATCTTGAAAAATAGAAATTTGACTGTGCTACCCCTATAATTTTTGAAAACTAATCAATTTTTTTTTTTTTAATATGTGTGGGTGATCCCACAATATTGGTTTATAATTTTTGGCCAAACTAGACACTAAACTGATTTTTTCTAACTAAATCTTCACTTTCAGACACCTATAGCAGCTAAACCAGTGAGGAATTTGAAGATGATGCAAACTAGTGATTGTGACATTTTGTTGTAGATTCTAAATATATTTTTTTCAAAATTTTGGAATAAGATTGCACTTCTTTTTCCATCTTCTTTGAAAACTAGTTTTTTTTTTCAGTAAACACCATTTTTAAAGAGTGATGCTCACCGTATAACACATAACTTTTTCTCATGAAGGTTAAAGTTCTATTTTTTCAAATTTAGATTTATAACAATGATATCTAGTGCTTCCAATTGGTTTCATAGTGCTTTATTGAATATTTTTTCCTTAATCAAGTTTTGAAGTCAAACCAATTACAATTTAGACATAGTCGAACCGTATAACACAATTTTTTTGTATGTATTGAAATTCAATTTTGTTTTTTTGGATCAAGGACTTCAATATTTGGTGCACTCATATTTTTTTATTTTTTTTTATAATCTTCTATTTTTCCACGTGTAACATAGAGCTTGATTTTTGGTGAAAAACCTACATTCACAAGAAATAAAAAATAAATATAATAATCAAATTTAATTTAATTAAGATTATACTTTTTTGGAAGTTTATAATAAGGAATATATACTTACAAAAATAAATTTTAAATGAATTCATTTGATCCCCAAAAGGTAAATCAAAAGTGGTTTTTTATCAACATTTTGATAGGTAAAGGAGACTCCGTTATAGGTATGGTTTAAAACTAGTGGGGTTTCTATCCAAGGGGGTTTGATCTAAGGTGGTTCAAACCCTCTTCAATTGGAATCCTTTAAATAGAAATTTTCAAGGCTTAAATCATTATATTTTCTAAAAATATTTGATTTCAACAAAAATCGGATCTCCCAAAAAGTGTAAACCACTATTGTGGCAGCATCCATGAGAATGGAGTATACTTTATAAAAATGTAATTTATTTGAAATTTCAATGAATTGTTAAAAATAAAGTAAAAAATACCAAGCATTGGTTTTTGACAAAAAAATGGATACACCAACAAAAGAAATTAAAGATGAAAGCCTTAACATAGTCAAAATGTGAAAAAATTACATTGCTAAATAGCTAAGAGAGCTTAAAATTATCCAAGTTTTTGTTTTACTGAACCTTGAAACATGTGCAAATCTGATGGTTAGCATGAACGAGATTATGTAAAATTTTGTAGAATATGCAAAAATGCATTTTTGGGCATTGGAAAGGCAATCCAAAGAAAATCCAAGACAAAGGCTTTGGGATTGCCAAAGCAAGACAAAATGCGAGTGTGTTATAACACACTCGCATTATGCCTCTCTTTAATTTATTTTTGTGTATGTTTGTATAAATGTATGTTTTATGTATGTATGCTTGTATATATGTTTGTATGTATGTATGTTTCTATGTATGCTTGTATGTATGTATGCATGTATGTATGTTTGTGTGCTTGAATGTGATGGGGGGAAAATATGACATTATTTTACCTATTACTTTCTCTAACCTTTGTCATCTTTCCTAGTATTTCCTGCTACTCTTGTCGCTTTTCGTGAATGAATTGAAAATATTTTATAGAATACAAGGAAATATAAAAATACATGAATATATCAAATCCCTTGGTTGTTTATTAATTGTTTTCATGATTTTGATAACATGGAATGCTTGAATGGGTGACACATGGGAATGAAGGCATCGGTGGATGGAAGACTAGGTCAGTTGGAGTCATTTTGTCACTTTAGCCATATTTGTGTTGAGATTAACAATCTGTTTTGAGTTGTTATGTTGTTTTAAGATACTATCAAAAGACTTTAAGCAATTTTGGATTATCTTTCGATGGTTTTTTGCTATAAGCCACAAACAACCAAAATGTTTATTTGCTTTCATCTGCAAGACTGTTATGGGTATAGACAGCTATGATATATATGTGTGTGTGTGTATGCCGAAGACTCAGATAGATGGACATAATAGAAATCACATATTGGTGTTAAAAATGTGTTCATAATTTGTTGTTGCAATTCAAATGAATGATAGTTAGTGTGGAGTAATTCTATGTTTGTGAGCTTCATCACTCAATAGTCGGCAAAGGTAGGGCCCACTTCCTCAATTGTTGGTGATTTCATAATTATTGATTGGTTTCATATTGATTATTGTGTTAAGTATCAGATTCTTATCAACATAGTTAATCTTTATGAATGTGTTTAATCTCTATTGGTTTGTTCAACTCTTATCAGTGTATATAATTTTCCTATCAAATATTATCAGTATTGTTAAGAATAGCTAGAATTTGATTAGTAAGATCACTATGAGTTGAGGAGTTGAATAGTTAATTAATGTTGAAAGTATATCTACATTCAGTAGCATAATTTTGATTATGTTTATTTTATTTCAAGAAAGATTTTCGTTCTGTTGTATAGAGATTTTTTATTCTATTTTATTATGTGCCAGTAATCTATTTTTTGTTGTAGAATCATTTCTTCATGGGTTCATGTCACACATGTGATAGGAAGTCTACAAATCAGAATTATGTTCAAATACATATTACATTAGTATGCATCCATCAACCCTTAGTTTATTGATTGCATCCCTTTGACATACTACCACAACACAGTTAAAAAGCCTACGTTCTCAAATTGACACTTTAGGATGAACCGAGGAAGCCATTTCTAAGAATTAATTTAGATCCATTACAAGAACAATTTGAAACCATAGTTTTTTCCAATTAGAATGTATGTATGCTTGTATGTATGTATGAATGTATGTATGTATGTATATATGAATGTATATATATTTGTATGTATGAATGTATGCTTGTATGCATGTATATATGTATGTATGTTTGTATGTATGTATGCATGTTTTTATGTATGCTTGTATGTATGCATGTATGTATGTGTGTATTCTTGAATGTATGAATATATGCTTGTATCTATGTACATATGTATATATGTTTGTATGTATTTATTGTGGCATCCATTTCCTTAGAGCGAGTATTCCCATTAGGAGGGTCCCAAAGTGGCTTTAAAAGGTGTGTCAAATTTATACACCAAAATGGTAAACTTGAAGTTCTAGAGTATAAGGTTTAGGGTATTAGGCTAAGGCTTTAGAGTATAGGGATGAGGGTTGAGGGTTTAGGGTTTAGGGTTTAAGGTATAAGGTTGAGGGTTGACAAATAGTGTTCACAGTTAAGGGTATAGAGTTAAGTGTATAGGATATACAGATTAGGGTTTAGGATATTTGGTATAGGGTTCAATTTTTATGATTCAGGATAAATTAGGATACAAGGTGTAGTGTAGCAAAATGTATCCCTTTACATTTTCACACCTTTTTGGGTCCTCCCTATTAAAATATGGCTTATTTATGCCTTAATTGGTCCTATTTTGCATCTACAAGCCTAATTAAATTCATTTTTTTGAGGATAATCCTAACATTTAACAAATGGTAAATCATAATTTAATGTTTTTGGTTATGTGTTCCAAATCTAGGGATTTGGGACTCATACGCCCCTTTGGGAATATGGGTCCCACCTAGGTCTCAAGACCTAATTTCAAATGTTGCATTGAACACAACACTTCTCGAAGTTTGTGTCCTAGGTTTAAGCCTCTGGGACTCATATGCCCAACTTGGAGTGCGATTCTTGCTTTAACCTAGGACCTATTTTAATTCAAATTCTTGGTAGGATTTTATTATCCTTAGATTCAATTTTTGAATGTTAGCTTGTAATGTTGTAATTTTGAGGAATTAGGCATAAATAAGTATAAATATAAGTTTATTTCACTAAGTTTCTCCTAAGAAATTTTATGAAGCATCCTAGCAAGCTAGCAAGTTTTCAAGTCATTTCTAAGGTTTCATGATTCAAGCAAGCATTCAAGATAAAGTTTCAAGCATTCAATCAAGAGTCAAGATCGACATCCATTGAAACAATTTCACACAAGTTTGCAACCTTAATTTCAAGGGTTTGGTGAGTTGCAACAATGCATTTGTTCATTCATCATTTCTTTGTGCTTTTATATTTCATTTCAAGGTTTAATTACCAAAATGGGGTTTGACTAAGGAAAACCCCTATTCCCTAACAAAACAACACTTTTCTCTCTTGATGTGTGTTTTTAGATCTAGGTGAATTGGATCTTGAAGATCCTTTGAAGAAGAAGTTGTAAAATTTGTCAATAAGTTGTCTTCTTCACATAAATTTTCCTATAGGCTAGAATTCATAATTTTAGACTTGAAGATTGGACATGAAGGAAGCTACAAAAGATCATTAGAGGCTACAAAAGGATTAGTCAAACCTTGATAATATGGCTAAATCACCCTACTAGATGTACTAGCCCTAGTATATCCTTTTTGCCATCTTTTTGTAGATCTAGATTAGTCACCAGAAGATTCCAAATTCTACCTAGAAACCCTTTAGTAGGACTAAATCACCGAACTTGATGTATCCGTCCTAGTGTACCTGAAACAACATATTTTCCAAGGTTTACAGACCTTGTTT